>JXOV01007105.1:0-14127 GCA_001014945.1 Clogmia albipunctata | reverse complement strand
TAAAGCGTCTTGAAACGAAAATAACTAATAATTTACTTTAATTTACAAACAAGGACTAAAGTCCGCGAGCGGTTTGCCGTCTGATCCACCAAAACCAATATGTTTCATTTACAATTTAAGTTCAAGTTTAAAACTAATTCTTCCGTGACTGTGAAACTGATTAATTTGTTGCTAATTTTTTACTCTCAGGTATTCGTTAAGTGATTCGTACAATGTGCATCGCTCGGCGCAGTTCAACGTGGCTGAGAATATAGCCACGACCAGTGACATGCCTTACAATGTGAAGAAGCTTATAAATCGGATGAAACTGGACCCCAGGTAATGATGGTAATCTTGTCCAAAAACGCTTTGGACTTTCACTTTTACTACTGTAATATAATCCGATAATGTCTTTTGATACACAATTATCGACCACAAAAATCTGTAATTATATTTAAACACGCAAAAATAACCTTCCCACCGATTGTTTTCAAATGGCGCTCTTAAAACAGAGTCAACTGGGCATCGCACTGGAAGATCTTGACGTTTATGATCGGCGGAAATGATTTTTGCTCCGATGTCTGCTTTCAAACGAACGCCACCCATTGGCTGAACGAAGTGCAAGAGAAGTATCTCGTCCAATCTCTGACCTATTTGCGGAAAAATATGCCCAGGTGAGAACTTTACGTTTATTCAAATATGTTAATGATTTTTAAAGTAAAATGTAATATTCGACTACGTCTACTTAATAAGCTTGTCCCTTGTATTACTTAGTGTAGAATATATTGTAGAAAATAATAGATTAGTAATAACTAACAATAAATTTTATTTGTATCTTCAAGCAAATATTTGTGTATTGGAATTTGATTTGTAAAAAACCGTTTGTGCAATTCCATATCGAAAAGTAGACTTTTTTTTAACGCAAATTGGTTCTGCAACGGTTTACTTTTCTGCACGGAGTGCTGAAATAATTGAAAATTTGCACGCATTTTAGTCACCTATTAAATGATATTACGTATTGTTGTCATAACCATATCTCTACATATTAATATTAAAATATTTGAAGTTGAGAATTTCGTTGAGAATGTTCCCATCAAACTCTAATAAACACACTGTGTCTTACTTGTCACTAATTTAATGAAATTACAAAATGTTTTCATAACCAAATCTATTATTTAATTTGAAAGTTTCGCTGTAAATTATTATTAATAATTATGGATTAACTGGTATTTTTTCAAAATTACACAAAATAGCGTTCAATACACACGTGAAATAGGTTATTACAGCACTCATTTACCTATTTTTACTCTTGCGCTCGTCAAAATACATGAGAAGTTCGTGCTGTAAGAACCTCTATTTCACCACTTGTATCGAAATATACTATTACATTTGGTGTAGGTTCTATTAATTGACTAAAAATACCCTGAAACTAATAGTCACTAAAATGTCCTTTGATTGAGGTTGAGACTCCTCATGTTACTTGGGTCTGTTTCCGTAAGTTCCTCAGTTTTGTTCGCCAAGAAGAGAACAAAACAATCTTAAGATTATTTTAAAGATATTTTTAGACTCTATTATTTCATTTTTGGAAATACATACGAAGAATGGATTTAGTAAGAACACATTCTTATTGTTTTCACTAAGAATAACTAATTAATTGAATTTGAGGTGCCGATAAACAAAATTTAAAAATTAAATTTATATTACTTGTAAGTAATTTTTGAAGCCTAAATAACACAACAAGATGATTTAAACACTTGTATATTTAGTTTATATAATACAATCACATAAAACTGAAACATTTTTCAAATCTAAAAATATTCAAAATTTTAGTGATTTTCTTTAGATCAACACAATTTCTGCACAATAATTCACTATTAAATACTGAGCTTGATCATTTCATGGTGTATTTAACTAAAATAACTTAATATTTAATAGAATCGAAGAAATAAAATATTTCTTAAAATGTTTCTCAAAATGTTTTCCTTTGTTATAGTTTAGGTTCTTACTGAAACTACACAGTTCCCTATCGATGATAACCTAAACTGAGAGGAAAATAGTATCGAGCTTACGGAAACAGGACCCACGAATTGAAAGGGGAAAATTTACTTGATTTATGGGGAACTCGTATTTAAATATGGACTTATTTCACATTTTGAAAACTTTATAATCATTTTTAAATGTAAACGCCCAATACACTGTTTATAAGAAACTAAATTGAGAGCAACTTTATTTCGCAAAATAGTAACAATCATAAACATACATTCATAGTTATAAAATGTTATTTATATCGTTTGCTAATTTAGATTGTAATCTTTTCAAAAATAGCCAAATGATTTTCTTACGGTCTCACGAATTTCAATCTGATTGGTCTTTATAGGACCCTTGTAAACTTGGTACCTTCACCATTGGTCAGCCTTTCATTTTCAATGGACAGAGTAAACGTGCCAGTATCGTGCTACCTTTCTCGTCCCATTGAGTGTTCCTGTCTCTTCGGACCGTCGTACTCTTCAAAAAGAGAACTGTTCAGGCAAATGGAGAGAAACTTTGTCCAAATCATGGAACGAGTCAGTCGAATGCCAGAATTGCATTCCGATGACTTCACCGTCGTCTACCAGCCGTTCTTCAAAGATGCCAGTGTCTTTTACGAGAATTCAAAAACACCTGATATGTCAATTATGTCGATCGACTGCATTCATTTAAGCCAGAAAGGGCATGCGGTGTCTGCAAATAGCTTGTGGAACAATATGATGGAACCGGTTGGAAAGAAGAGTTTGGGACTTACGAAACTCTTTACTAAATTTAAATGTCCCTCTGTAAATAGGCCCTACATTTATACCCATTATAATAGTTAGAAATATATAAGAGTATGATTTTGTACAATTTAGTTAAATCCAAAGAAATAAAACTATTAAGATTTTGACATAATTCATTTGTTTCATATCATTGGATGGAGTGGAGGATATATTTGCTTGAATGCTTTTGATATTGGTGAAAATATATCTTAATTGTATTTTTTTAAATAAAAGAGATTTTACAATTACAATTTCTGCTGCTAAGAGCTTAATATCTTACAGTAACTTCTTAATAAATCTTTGCCTAGTACATACATACATACATAGCTGTGATGAACCTAATTCTAAAATTTTTTCATAGTTATACTCTCAATGAACCCCTTAACACTATTGCTAAAGGAATTTTTAAATTATTTAAAATATGAGAGATATTGATGGTTGAATTCAATAAAATGACTGTATTTAACTTCTTGCAACGGAGTGTATGTATATCCAGTCCTATTTCGGTCTTTTGATAAATGTTTTCACTACATAAATTTAATAGAAAAAGAGAAATAAAATATATTCCAGTGACCTGAATAAGTTACTATAATATAAATAAATAATATTTTTTATACAATACTATGAAAAATGTGTACAATTTAGTAACCAATGATTCCTTGATGAGATATTTGGTCCGCTGTACTCACTTGTAATCTACATAACTATAGGTTGGTTCGTACACCACAATTCAATACCCGCAGATAATTACAAATCGTGTAATTACCCAAAATTAGTACTCTGTACTAATTTTCAATTACCAAAAATCTTAGTAACCCGGATGGAAAATATATTTTGAAATTTTTCTTCCCACTACACTAAAGTAGGCCATGATTTATTAAATGACCAAATGCAAAATTTGTCTTAAATTTGGATGAAGGTGTCTTTTTGCGGTTTAAAAGATAAGTACTATCTATTTCCATGATATATCGCAGAATTGAGAACGAAAGTTCTAATACTTGACTGAAATTTCCTTAAGACTTTAACTTTGTAATGGGTTGTATTCTTATACTTTACTTCATATTTCGTAACAAAAAACTAATAAATATGTGAATTGCATAATATTTTGTAAAAAACTGGTAAAAAAATATGTAATTTTCGAAAACTCATTTCACACGTATTTAGAACTTTATTTGTGTTCAGCAAAGCCCTATAACTTAATAACGTTTATTTGGTAATCATTCACACTTGTTAATTTATTTTTGGAGGTCTTTTTTCAGGGTGCGAATCCGAGGATAACCTAGAGAACTCGTGTCCAAGGAATATTCGCCAAAGTGGGCCGGCAGTCCCCAGGGCTGACGAGATCCTTAACGGATCTCAAATGTGTTGAGATCTCCACCTTCCAGCGCAAAAAAACTTTATTTCAGTTTAATTATGGTTCATTTTCTCACACGTTGCTTAAATAACTATATTAGACTTTTATCACCTGGTAATATTTACGAAAGCAAATAGTTTTCGCATCTATTGTAATAAAGATAACGTCATGTCATATGTTTAATATAATTTTTGTTTACTTTCTCCAACAGTTATATTCCAAATTTACATAATGCCATTAAGGATAAGGTATATAAATTAATAAAATATTATAAATTAATAATTGAAAGTGTCATTTCATATTTTGTGGAATTGTTGCTTTTTGCAATTGAAAACAAGTATTTATTTGGTAAAATACTGGGATACTTTATTAAGAATCAAAAAAGAAAGTCACTTTATATACAGTAATAACTTAATTTTTAAATACTAATAAAACATCGTTCGTATAAATGTAAATTACAAATGAGCCATTAAATGTTATTACATTAATTGAATAATGATTTATATAACACTTCTTAAACAGTCAACAGTAAAAACCACTTAAAATAAAATACACATAATAAAGATCTAAATTTATGTACTTTCTCCAAAACTATTACCGCTAATTAAATTAAAGTAATAAAAGACATCTCCTTGATATAAAACAGTCATTTCATTTATTTACACATATTTACACAAGTACAAGTACAAATACAATAATAATATCAGATTTAATTTAGATAAAATTACCTATCGAAATGGTAGAGCGGAGTGGTGGTCCGAGGAAGAGACAGGCGACAGTAATGGTCGAGAGTGCGAAAATAAAGATGGGAAATTATTTAGCAGCGAAAAAGAGAGTCATTAAGAGTGGAGAGAAAGCCTTCTTAGGTTGAAAGTAATAGGGTCATAAAGAATCGTTTAGTGATGGGGCACACCGTAAGATCCGGATGGGACGGTCAGATGAGCTGATGGAGATCCATAGGATTGACTTGGGATTGAGATTGAAGAGATGGAATGGCCTCCTCCAAAGCCAGACGCTCCAAATCCAGAGCCTCCGAAAGAGGAGATTCCAGATCCGTGGGAAGAGTATCCACCGCTGCTGCCTCCATAGGAGTATCCTCCGTGGCTGGGTGCGTGGCTCAACTGATGATATTGAGCAACTTGGATTCCTTGACGAACTCCGCCCAATTCAATTCCAACGACACGGGACTCGTATCCATGGTGGTGAGGGACTCCATAGGTGGTTGAAGGCACTCCATAGGCTCCGGATGGGACTCCAATGTATCCACCACCGTGGTGAGAGTGTTCTCGGCTCTCCTGGTCCAACAAAATCTGCTTCACTTTGTGCAACAACTGAGGATCGATGTGGAGTCCCTCAGAAGTCTGGTATCCAGAGCTGACGGCATGGTATCCACCTCCGTGACCAGAGCTCAGACCTCCTCCAATGTGTCCAAAACTGATTCCACCTCCATGACCGCCTCCATGTCCACCTCCAAATCCGCTGCCTCCGAACGAAGATCCCCCAAAGGAGGGCACTCCGTAGCTCAACGAGGGACGCTTGTACGAGTACGCTGGGGGCTCAGCTGTAACAACAGCGACCAAAGCCAAGAACGCGACCTTAACCGCGAAAAGAGAGAAAGAAATACGAAAATTATGAATAATAAGCAAACAAAATGGAAAGTTAAAATCGTGCGCTTCTTCAACACCACACCATCTTGACTGACAATTAACCACAAATGGGCATGACTCATTTGTATACTTTACTGACAGCTATCCTCATTTGCTTAATAATGTTATTCTTTGTGATAATTGGTTTAAATTTATTTTAAGAATTAAATTAAATAAAAAATTTTTAATTTAAAATTTTTGCCCATTTGCATAATGAAACAAATCATATACAACAGCGAGAAAATTAATAGCCCACATAGTATGGACTTATTGGTCTAAAAGAGGTACTTTTCTTGATGTTACATTTTTAAGTTACATTCTTAGTTATGGCTTCGGATCATATAAGCAGGAGAACTTATTCATACCAACTTTTAAAATATAATTTATAATTAAGGTTAAACTATAATTGTGCTAGGTGGGCTGTTTATTTTCTCGCAGTTGTGCTTTTCGAAGATCTTTAGACGAATGTCTTTAGTCCAATCTTTGCAGTTTTCATATTCCTAAATTTTTATCGTTTTATTTTAATCCCCATTGAAAGTATCTTCTTCATTGGCTTTTATTTTTTTAGACCTAAAATGAATAGTGCAATATAATGATAAATATAACTATTGAAATGAGTTGTGACTGATGAATGGAAAAAGTACACAAAAGTATCACTTAACAAAATGTGTGGTCTCGTCTTTCAATGTCATAGTCAATGGTATAAAAAATGTGCTAAAATATAAGACCCAAAATTCAATGAATGGAATCAAAACAATATAATTCAATTCACATGTTTTGAAATTGAACAAAAGCGAAAGAAAGTTTGGTGACGGATGCTGTGAAGGTATTATATATCAATGTCCAGAGACAATTTCAGAGAAATGCCGGTAAAGATAGATCATCGCTAAATGCTGAAAGTGGCCAAAATTAAGCGGAGAAATGCTTAAAGTCAACACGAGTGAGAAATCAAGAATTGAACAGATGATGATGAGAGCATTAAGAAATTCGACCGGTTTTTTTTATTTGCGAGAAATTGCACATTCGAAAGCTTTTGGGAAGCACGATTTGTTATTGTTGATCAGCAACATTCACTTTCATCATTGTCGTAAACATATATATTTTTAAAGATATCATAATTTGCTAATTGATTGAGTGGTAACATTTATTTATTGCAAATTATTGCGGAGAGATGTTGAATTACTTTTTTGTTTTTGATTTAAAGATTTTATTTTATATAATTAAAGCTGATTTTAGTCCAGATATATATTCTTAAGTGGTCATTATGAAAGTTTCATTATTACGTGTATAATTATCGAAGTTTAAGTTTATGATTTATTTCCCTTTCGAGGTTTTTTGCTGATTATATTTCTACTTATCGGAATTATCTTGTTGGATCTGAAGATCGTTAAATACTTTTTCAAAAGTGATCATTTAATAAGTTATACAACTAAATATAATATCATTAAAATTGTACACATTGATTGGTAGTTAAAATTTTTAACACTTTTCTTATAATTATTCTCTCTGTCTTTTATTTCGTATTGTTCAATCTATTGCGTCCATTTAGTTTTGGTTTTGAATATTTCTTAAGTCCAATTGTTAAATTTATGTAGTCGTTCCTGGTTTTATATGAACCTCAAAGTTAGATTAAAAGAGATAAATAATATTGTAATCCTTTCAATACCTTTCCACATTAAAGTAACTTGACCCCATGGTAAAATGACCCTTTTCTAGTAGAAATTTCCCATTCACTCTCAGATGAATTTATAACCTTTGACGTCAATTTTACGTATTATCTCTAATGAGGTGATCCCGCACTTTGGTCTGAAGATCTATTGTGCTCCATTCTACATTTTCATTAATAACTCATTTTGGGCAAAGTTGGAAAGATAAGTCTAAGTGACTATTTCATCTAACAGTACATCGGAAATATCCTACTTTTACCAAGGTTTAACCCAAACTTATGGAGTATGATTAAGTCATTTAAAGCTCTTGTTTGTATGTCTTTCAATACTTATTTTTAGTTTTAGATGTTAATACTGTTACCAAATTTTGTTTCAAAACATTTACTTGTAAAATTTATATTTGAGTTTTTCTTATGAAACCTAGGTTGATGATTAACAATGACTTCATAAGGATAATGTAGTTAATATTTTATTTCGAATCAAGACTTGATCTGAGAAATTAGACTTGTTGATTGATTGAATATTTCTTTACTTCTGGACATTAACGTTGCGATTATTTTAAAATCAAATTTTCTTTTTAATTCTTGTAATGAACATGGTTGAGAACCCCCAACCTCAACCAGCGGGTTTAAACCTTTCATGACTATTCGCGATTATATATTTTTTTCCTTCCTTTTCATCCCAACAGGGGACATAGGGCACTTTCAAAGCAAGCTTTGTCTGTGTTTCGTTAAACATTGTTTAATTGGAATGGGTGATTAGCTCTTTGCCAATATTCGCGATTTTATAGGTCCCAATAAAAACAATAGAACTTGTTTCTTACTAAGGTTTCTATTAAACTCCATTAAAAATAAACAACAATATTCAAAAGTAAGATTAGTGATTTTTTATTATAAATTTTTTTTAAAAAAAACCTTTTATTAAAATTATATAGTTCTTAAAACATCGCAAACGAAGGAAATTCGAGTTTTGGTTACGGCGAAAGTCTTGGTGCAATTTGAATCGACTAAGAACTGGACACGAAAGATACAATTACATGATGCATCTGTGGGGCTTTAAAGACGACCCGAGCTGTGAATGTGGAGATGCCAGACAAACAATTTCACTCATCTTGACAGAATGCACGGATATGACGTACCAAGGTGAATTGATTGAAATCGTTGACTTGCATACGAATGCTCGAGCGTGGCTCCAAAATATGAATCTATAATAATTTGTACACTGTACTTAATGTAACATAAGAACACTCATACGATAAATAAATAACGAAGGATATTCATTGATTTTTGGTATAGAAAAGGAAATCCCAAGAATTCTGCGCTATAATATCAGATCTTCTGCTACATGGGTCCATTCATGGAATAAAAACATGGAGCTTAGTTATAGATATCCGTTATATCCTTTTTATAGAATTTTGTTTTATCACACAATCGATAATAATCCTTTCAAAGTAATCCAATGTGAGGCCGAGAATTTATTCCACTTTATGGTCACTAATTTCACTTTGCAAAAGAACTTGAACTTACCACACTAAACTTATTCATTGTATTCACTTTGTATCTTTGATCTGTGCTGATCTTTACTTGATCTTGGACTGTCTCTCCTCGCTTCCACTTTCCACCAAACTCTGTCTGCTCTCTGGGCCTCCATCTTCGTTTTATAGTAGCTGTAAAAAGAGTCGAGGCAATGGGATGGGGCGAATCCATTTCACCGAGGCCTGTTGTTCGATCAAATCAAAGATATGTGACGTATTCTTATAATTTGGCGAAAATAATTTTTGGGGTGGGGAGGAAAAAGGCAAAGCGAAACAAAACAGCCTCAAATTGGTGGCAAAATGCACAATACGTATTATCCGGTAACAATTGGCATCCAAAAAAACGAGAGTGAATTTGGGCAGAGATCATGCTTTTGGTCTTTTGTGTATTATGTGTGCGATGTCTTTAGGCAATTTTATTTATGGCGGTTTCACTGTAGATCCCCCTTTGAATTGTTGTTGAAAGTGAATCGTTTCAATGAGTAACACAATCCGACTTTATGTTTATTGGATCTGGTAAATTTTAAGGCATAAGATTGTTGCCGGGTTATAATAAAAAAGAGACTTTTGTTGAGAGAGCAGAGGATGAGCAATGGCCAGCCAGGTGAAGGGAGGATCTGATTTGATGGGCATTATGCAAGAGTTGGCGATAAGACCAGCTTTGAGATGACGCGATGCAAATTTATGGCAAACATCAATTCAATTAACGTGCCGCGATCAGGTGAATGCATCCGCCAAAATTCGCAACGTTAATTGCCCAAATTTTTACTTTTATTACCATACACTATTCCATGCGAAAACAAAATCACATCGGAATCTAATAATGGCACAACAACGCTTGGACTTTGGGTAATGCGAGAGGGACGTGCTCTGGCTTGTTTATAGATCGGGTCTTCTACAAATTTGCAATGTTTATTGCCTTTGAAGCCTTCAATACTATAACTATGGAATTAGATATTTTATTTCAAAATGTAATATCGTTAATAATATTTTTAAAACCTTTTCTGGTAAAATTTATTATATATTTTCGATTTTATGATTATTAGCATTATCAATATATTCTAAAAAAATTTTCTGAATACAAATTTCTTCATAAACGTCAAAGCCCATTTAATACTGTTATTTTCCTTAATTGATGTTTATAAATTAAAAGACGTAGAATCGCAAATATATAATTTAAAAATTTAATAGTTATTTAATTTTAATATTAAACACTATATTTTGATATTATAGTTGAACCAAATTGAGATTTTTTAAAGTCAAATCTTAAGAAAAATATTTGGTTCGGTGCCCTTGGGGGAGAATGTGTACAGAGGTAGATAATAGCGCTAAACCGTATAGAAAGACAACGAAAAGAAATAATAATATTAAAATTATATTTGTACACGAAACCAATACTAATGCAAATAAATGGATTTAAATTAAAATTTTGGTAAAACTCAAATTTTAAAAAGGCTCACTATAAAATCTGATAACTGCCATTACTTTATTGATGACACTTCTTCCGGATTCTATATACACAGTATTTTAAGGACAAAATTTCAATTTTAAATTTAATTCGCTATTGTTAAAGTGATTTAAAATTTTTTCCACTAGATGGCGAACGTGTCAATTTGATAATTTCTAGACACAATACATTTAAAGCACACGCAGTAAGACGCAGATGGAAACGCAGCAAACCGTTTTTTTTTGTATGAATTTAGCATGCTGCTTCTAGCTGGCTCGTCATTATTATAGTATATACAATCATGAGCTGGAAGAGGTCATCGACAGCCGGAACATCAGACTTCTTCATGCTCTCCCCAACGCTCACTACTCGATGGAGTTCCGCAGAGTAGTGTACTGAGTCCATTATTATACCTAATTTACACCTCTGACCTTCCTGTAAGCCACTACGTGACCTGCACTTTCGCAGATGACACTGCGGTATTGTCCAGCCACACAAACTCACGCGAAGCATCTACAACTCTCAAGAGACATTTAGATCAGATTTCGGAATGGACAACCGACGTTTCACCTGGAACAAACATGTTACGACGAAAATAGTTAAACCTAAGTTAGTTTTGAAAGAGCTCTACTGGCTATTACGCCCTTCCTCCAGCCTAGCCTTACCTCTGAAGCTGGTCATTTGTAAGGTAAAGATTATGCCGATACTTTTCTATGCCTTGAAGATCTGGGGATCCTGCTGTAATACCTCAATGGCTAGGGTGGATCGTCTCTACACTAAAAATCTAAGAAGCATCGCAGTTCTGGTTTATCAGAAACAGTACCATATTGAGAGACCTATAAATGCCCACCATCAGGGAAATTACCGCGACTCGCAAGACCATCTACAGACTTCAACACCACATCAATGACACAGCTGGCCAACTATTGGCTCCAACCACAAGCGGACTCTTCAAGCCACAAGAAGACTAAAAATATGTAAATAAAGTCTATTGTACCCTCTTTAACGTAAACCCGTTATACTTTCCCACTATCCCTTATTGTGTTTACATGTTTTGTAAATGTCCAGGATTGTCTATAAAAAATAAGTTTATAATTTTAAATCTGAATATTTAGCAAAAGCTTCCCTATGACTATAAATTTTTAAGAATCTCAGGTTTGCTTGGCTAGACGCCGCTCCTTTCGGAGCAAAGGGCAGCAGTCAGTTCCTTCCATCGTGGTTTATTCTGGGCAATAGACCTGATTTGATTCCACGTTCCTAGGTGTTGACTTCCCAGTTGCACCGATCAGGTTACCACTTGGAGACCATACTCTTTGCGTTTTGGAACCCATGTTGGAAAGATTAAAACATCTAATTGTTGTTTCTTGGGTAGAGTGTTTTAAACGACTATGTTACCAGCATAGTGCGCTGCAGAACCAGTACTCGAGCTGTTAACGCCACCGTTGACATCCGCTGCCATTATATACCAATGTACCCTGGATCACTGTACATTGGTCTCCTATTGTCTTTTGCTCTCCCACACGACGTCTCACTGGGGTTGATACCCAATCTTCAGTCAAGTTGATAGGATTAGTAGTGCCACCGCGTACAGGTAGAGAAAAGGAATTTGAGAAGGAGAGGCTAGAGATAAGTAGTTTTATCTTATTAGCAACAATTGCTTCCCTTTTAAAGATTACTCATTAAATAATTAAAGCCTCTAAAATATTCATACTGAATTGTCATGTTTCGATTACTAACAATCTATAAATAAGCATTTATTTGCATATTGTTTTGCATTGACGAATATAAAGAGAAATCATTGCACTGAGGAGATCATTATTCCAATAGTTATCTGTAATTGTTGTTGTTTTGATTGAAAAATGACCAAAATTAATGGTCACTTTCTCTGCGCCAGATATTTGTAGTATATGCACATGGTCTGTGTGGTATTACCTTAACACTGGTACTGAACAATTATTCTGGAGAGATATTTGTTTTCGATATTGATTGAAGGAAAATTGTGGAGTCAATCAAGAGTCATTTCTTTTGACCTAATGCAGAGCAAATTTGGACAATGAAAGCAAATTGATTGGCATTTCATTCGCACCAATGCGATGGTAATCAGCGAGAAAAACGGGAAATTTAATATAAAAAAATGGGTACCTGGGCACTGTATGAGAAATGTTAAAGTGAAGCTGTTCACCCGATGATATTTCGCATCTCGTCGCAAAAGTGAAATTTCCACCCGAAAAATGGCTTTTTAATTTTGTTCTTTGCGTCGTCAAAAGAAATGGCACCAGTTTATTTTTTCTGCTGCACTTTGTATTCAGCAATTCGTTTCAGTTTAACACATGTAGATGTTTCTGGTTGTGATTAACGAAAAAAGAAGAAACAAATAAGAAAGTTACGTAATTTGAGGCTGAGATTATAATAGGGGGAATCAGGCTCAATAGTTAATTGCCGTGTTTGACCGCCTGAACGTTCCACCGCTGGACCACAATCGCATCTCGATCAAAGAATCACCTTTCCAATTCACTTTACAATCATTAGATTATGTGATTTAATTAACTTTGGCGGTTCAATTGTGGCCGATTTGAAACAGTCATCATTCACCGTCATAGGTCAGTTTTTGTGGTTTTTGTCTTGGGCTCGCCTTTGGAATCGATTCAATCGGCTAAAATATCAAATAAATCGACCTGACTCCATTTGAGATGAATTGCGATAGAGAAACCTGGGGTGTTTCAATTTAAACTATATTTTACAGAAATAGGGTTTCAATCAATCAATTGAATTCAATTTCAGTGTTTGTGATCGGATTGATTTAAAAAACAAAGGTTTTGTATTTTGGGAATGATTTCAGTTGAAGATACGAGTATTAGTGCTAGGATCATTTATTTACTTGGTTTTTTTCAAAACCGTTTTTCACAATTAATTTTTACGTATTGGTTTAGTTATTTGTTTAAAATTTTATTAAACATTTTAATCTTTATGCATTTTTGTTGCTTAAAATTGATATTATGGCATTCAAATTTGTTCTATCAAATTCGTTATTATAGCACAAGTGCTTTAAAGAATTCTTAAAAGCACTAGTTTTTTATATTACTAAAGTCTGACCTCCGTAAACGAAATTCAACAATTTATCTGAAAAGTTATTTTGATACTGGAAGTTTAACTGTTAAATATTGTCAATTTTTGACGAACATTGACAAACATTATGCAACATTCTCAGATTACAGTTATGGATTTTCATTTAAAAAAATTCTATTTCGTTTTTTTTTATGAAATAGAAAAAATAAAAATCATTGAATACTTTTTTCCAAAAACTAGAATTTGTGCCCACGAAATAAAAAGCGGTTACCAAAAAAATTTCTCACAATTTATTGATCGGTGCAATGAAATTAAAGTTTAAAAAAATTGTAAAACCGTTACAGTGGTTTATTTGAATTTAGGAATGTTCTATCATTTTCACGCATTACGCATTGAGCAACAAAGACAGTTATAGTGTGGACAAAACCTTTTTAAGATTTTGTGTTAATTTATTTAAAAAGGCATAAAATTTGTATATAACACTGTCGACAAGCAATTTTAAACACTAGGGCATTCTTTAAGGCACTTGCTACGTTCGTGGCTTAAAAAACCCTTGTGTTTAATCTCTTTTCGACCTTATTGTATAGTTGAAAGTTTTAGTAGTAAAAATTGAAGTTCAAGTTCAAGTTCAAGTTCAAGTTA
>JXOV01007101.1:0-13968 GCA_001014945.1 Clogmia albipunctata | reverse complement strand
GTGAAAATTCTTTCCCGTAAGTATATAATAATTTAAAAATAAAGGTATTAAAACTAAAAAAAATGCAAATTTTACTCAAGTAATCTATTCTCCTTAGGTCATTTTAATTTCCGTCAATATAGTAAACTCAAAAATTTTATTGGTAGATAAATATACTAATTAATTTAAAAAACAGTATAAGAAACCCTTAAAATTATAAAAACATTAGTTGGTTAAATTGAAATTTTCTCCTTGAGAGTAATAGCACATAATTTCAGTGAATACAATGAGTATAAATATCACTAAAAAATAAAGTATATTGAATTAATTTACTTTCATTTAAAGAAAGAACGCGTTTTTATTTTCTGCCAAAAATACATCCGACAGATTCCAACAGCAGGGGGATTAGTATAATAACTAATGCTCCTAAAGATTATTTACTTTTGATTACTATACGTCGAACCAAAACCAAGGTAACATTACCAAATCAGAAACACAAGTCATTGACCTGTCGTCATCACTTATGAAATACCCATTTCGCAACACTTCACATATAACTGTTCAAATGTACATAAATACAACCTTCAAACCCTTTTCTGCAAAGTGTGTTACGTAACATAACTCAATTTGTGATGATACATTTTTCTTTTTATGAAAGGTCTTGACCTTTAACCCATCTTGTTATATGCATATACCTTTTTATATAACTCATTTCTTTGAAGGGAAATTATTTGAAAAAGAAATTTTAAATAATTTACGTAATTTTGAGTGTTATTTAATATTGATGTCTAAAGAAAAAGACTAATCTAATATTATTATAATCCTTAAGAAAAATTGCAATAATTTTTTTTATTTCACATTTTCTTCATTTAAATATTACTTCATCCAAAAATTATAAATAAACTAAATAACGAGTTCATATATGTATAAATAAATATATTTCTTTTAAATTATATACAGTTGTTTTCTTTTAAATTGACCCTTCTTATAAAACATTAAAGAATTATGTTCATTCATCCTTATAATCATAATGGAAAGCCCATAGTTAATTAAGAAACAAAAATGGCTAGTCATGACCATAAACCCTTTTTATTCTGGTTCATTAATTTTTAAGAAAGGGACTAAAAATTTATTACCAAATATAATTCATCATTTATATTTCTTTTTAGATCAAAACATTAATGACAGGCTTTTTCTTCTCTCAAAAGAAATTAATAAAGAAATATTACACGATGTTGTGTAATATAATTATTAGGGGTGTAATGACTTTATTTTTAATTATCTACTTTTATATTTTAGTTAAAGTTATTAATAGTCATTTTCAGTGTAATATTCCATTATTTTTGCGATAAGATCTTTTTATTTGTCTAAGCATTGTATTACCATTAGTTTAAAATAAAAACAGAACGTATTTTTTAAAGAAAATTTAATGCAAACCAACGTTAATTAACAATAAAGGGTTGAGTGGCGAATTTATTTGATAAATACAAATTTAATGCATGCAATGGTATTTCGGAACAATTTAAAGACCATTTAAGCCTTTCACCACCATAAACTACACCATCGATTTTTAGGATTAAGTCTACATTTTCGGGTATGGTTCTGGTTAAAATCTCAATTTATCGTTTAGACATGTTCTGTGCACACGAAACTAGGACAATATTATTTTAAATCGTTGTTTATGTTTGGTTTTAGTAAATTTTGAGCTTAAGTTCGATTTTGAAATATGAATGTCCAAGTATTATCACTGATTATTAATACCTAAAATTCATGTGAAAAGCCAATGACTATTTAAAACAGAGTTACAAAAACCCCCTATTATATCATTAGAATCCTATAAGTAATTTAAATTATTTCAGATTTAAATGAAATATATAACACTGTTGGTATCCGTACATTGCAGCGACAAGTCAAACCCACAGAAATCTTTTTAAAAAATGTAACGAGTAGAATGAACAGAGAAAAGGCGATAAAATTGGTTTCAACTTATGGTTTTACGAAAGCAAAGTTTTCAAATGCCCTATCTATGCATTTGCCAATGTTTCGCAATTAAATAATTGTTTTGATATTTTTTATTATGTTATTAGCACCACGAACAAATGATTNAAAAATGTAACGAGTAGAATGAACAGAGAAAAGGCGATAAAATTGGTTTCAACTTATGGTTTTACGAAAGCAAAGTTTTCAAATGCCCTATCTATGCATTTGCCAATGTTTCGCAATTAAATAATTGTTTTGATATTTTTTATTATGTTATTAGCACCACGAACAAATGATTCCATATAAAGGCTATTTATTGATTGAAGTTTTTGCCACCGAAACAAAACACACTTACTAGGAAGAAGACCATCCCTTTCACAAATTTCATCTGTATCCGTTCAATGAACAGCCACAAATTACTAGTATTAGATAGATCTGCTTTATTTGTTCGATTCTATGCATTCCATCCGAGCTTTGAAAACCTGTCCGGACTCGGTCCTTCTTTAAGGTACTCGTTTCGCTCGGCTTAATACGATCCTTGTGTTTAATAAAGACTTATCTTATCGACCTCGTTGTATAAATAACTATGAAAGAATCAATGTATCTCGTCTACTCTTCTCTTTTCTACATATATAACGATTAATATTCGTCCGATTCAATTACAGGATCAATCATTCCTTATTCCTCCTTCTCTCGAATAAAAGATCGAATTTTATGGATTATTACCGCGGTAGTTTTATGAGGCGTATGATGTATTTTGGGCCGAGAGGTAATGATTGACAAAATTAGGCATGAGTTTTTGATAAATAAAGTTTTGATGATGACAGTCTAGAGAAATGGTTTTTATCGTATCGTCTCAACTACTTTTTAAAAATTTCAATAAACAATCTTCTCCATTTATAAGAAAATTTTAGCCTCTGTGGTCGAGTTGGTAGCGCGCTTGATCTATCCCCAGGAGATGCCGGGTTTGAATCCCGATCATTGTCACCAGGAAACGCTTTTCCTAATAACCTTCTTTTCCTTTCTTTCTACTTTCGTTTACAATTCTGTATTTGAAAAATTTCCTATCCAAATTCCTTATTTTCCTAACTCAAACTTTCCTCGTCGTGTTCCAATCCATTGAAAAATCTCATAGAAAAATAGTACACAAAAACCAGTTTTCGATGTGAAACAATGTTGGACAATTAAACAATGATTAACGAAACACAGACAAAGCTTGCTTTGAAAGTGCCCTATATCCCCCTGTTGAGATGAAAAAAAAAGAAGGAAAAAAATAAGAAAATTTTAAAATTTATTTGGCTTGTGAAAACATTTCTTGTTTTAACAATAGCGTAGTTCTACTTGCCAAAATCTGTCACTATCGAAAAAGTAGACAAAATAAAACCACTTACTGGAAAACCCTATACTTGTATCAAATAATTAATATTAAATAATTATATGATTACTTTTTTCAGCAGTAATCACAAATATTTAAATTACTTTTGATTCAAATTTGATATAAATAAAATATTAAATCAAGAACAAACAGAGTTTCTCAGGCAATCGCCAATTTCCATATAATCAGACTTCCTCCTCATTAACAACATTAAATGAGGAGGAAAATCCCTGCCCATATACTCGTATTTGGAAACTGAACAGAATATCGTATTTGGTAAAACGCTTAACCACATGAACCACTTTAACATTTTATACAGGACCACATAATGAACACATGAATCTATCCCATTACGAGAACACCAGATAATTATTCTTTAATCATGTTGAACAATAGTTACCCAATTTTATGGACTCAAAATAGATTAAATTGTAATTGGTTGAACACAAAATGTGTGCTGTGGAATGAAATTAAACACGCTAATTAATTATGTTTTTTTTTTGAATAAATAATATAATAAATAAACCGATTAATTTTTGTGTCAATCGCATACTCTTTAATAAATTAATTGGCATTGTTTCGGTAATTAATTCAATGTCGCGTACAATTCTTGAACATTGATTTATGGGACAAAGAATTAATTGACGCAATAATTCGGTAAAACAATTATATCTATTTACTTTCTTAATTGTTTCCTAAATACGTAGAAAAATATTTTTAAAATAAAAACTTCTTCTTTTCTGGCATTTGACACGGTCCTTGGCCTTCCTCGCCCAGCCAAGTAGGTATACAAAACCAATCAATAGTAGCACATTACTATTATTATTGTGAGAACCAGTTTATCTCTTCGATTCTATCCATTTCATCCAAATTTTTAAAACCTGTCTACTCGAACAAATAGCATTGACGATACCAGTTGTTCGACATTTAAGGCCGGGGTATTGTTTTTTGTTAATTTTTTTACACAAATATATAACATAATTGTGTTATGTATATACATTAATATGTGCCTGTAAAAGTGAATTTATTAAATAATGATTGTTCAATATATGTTTATCTTGTAAAATTTAAAAATAATTCAATCGTCAATGACGTGTACATGTATTGTGTTTTGTCAACCAAACAAATTTGAGCGTTAATTCTCACCTGATAAAAATGAACGAAAATAAATGTATATAAGAAAACAGAATGAATTTAGCAATCTATTTAACAATTAAATATGATTCTGTATGTATTGATGAATATATTGATGACCAAAAAATGTACACCAGAGAGACGTGTAAACTATTGCGGTGTTATCAAATCGGCAAACACAAACATGCGAGGAGACGATTTTTTTCGACTTTTCCTTTTGTCTTCACTCCTTCTGTTCATTAAATAAACATAGGACACATGGTCAAGATTGATTTGTCGTCACATGTACTCGTAAACTCTTTATAATATTAGCCACAGAACGGTATGCTGAAAATTCGTTCGGGATGCTTTACGTTTTCGTCATTTTGTCCGGGAGTGTATGGGGGAGTGAGGGCAATGCACTTATGAATAAACACGTTTTGATTGTTGACTGTTTTCGATCCGGCGCCTCTACCAGTCCTTTTTTCCTCCTTCAGCTAAAAGGGTTCTAGTTTATTGTTAGATTTAGTTTTCCATTTATATTAATTAAAATATCTGTTTGTTTTCAATATGTAATAGGCGTTGCCTTTAAATACATTTAATAAATAAATAATTTGATATAATGTACTTTAAGATCAAATTTATTATTTACAACGTATAATTCACGGTATTTCGAACCCATTTACGAAAAAAAACTCACTAATGTGAAATTTCTCTGCAAAAAATGTTTCCGGTCTCCATTTTCCGAGGGAAACTTATTATTGGAGTTATTATGGTTTATTTATCATTTCGCAAAGTTTATGTATCTGAAGCAAACTTATTAAGATAGCAATTTTACTTTGTCAAAGTTGTCTTTTGACCAAAGTTAATGGATTGTAATCAATAAAGACATGCCCCAATAATTTCACGTTGCCCCTCACTCGTCCATCTCGTATCCTTTGCAAATTTGCAACATATTTGTCAAAGCGAAGTGAACTACAATTGATTTGCTTTGTTAATATTGACCGAACACGGACTAACTTTGAACTTCCATAAACTGTGCGAGATAAAAGTTATTACACAGTTTTGTTTGCACTTCTGCCACAGACTGGGTTAAAGTACTTCAAATATTAATCAAATACTAAATAAATAAAATGATTTTAATATCATTTAATTCGTGCAAATAATTATATATTATTATTTTTCTTAGTAAAAATACTTTGAATTATTTTTGTTATTAAAAAGATTGGGTTATCATTAAAGTTTTTATAACTTGTTCTTTAATGCTTTTATTACATCGACGGTTTTTTTCCCTTTCAATTATAATTTCATCCCCACAAAATGAGACCATTAAATAAAAATATATTTCCTTAAAATAATGAAAATGGCTCGCCGGATCAGCTAATAGTTTAAGAATAAAGAAAAAGAACTAGCGCTTTAAAGAATTCTTTGAAACGTTAGATAGTGCTAAAGAAACGTCTTCGTCAGAACAAATTTTAATAAAGGGGATACGTTCAAAGGTAACAACAATATATATTATGCATTTTTTTTGCTTAATATTTATATTATGACACTCAATTTTGTTCTATCAAAGTCGTTATTATATTACCCGTGCTTTTTCTTTATTATTAAAGTGTGACCTCCGTAAAACAAATCCATTCAATTTATATGGTCGTTTATTTTGAAAGGCGTGGCTTACTTGTAATTTGGTAGTATTAACGATTTTTTTAAAATTATATTTGAAAAACCACCTATTGGAAATTTTTTAACTACGCCTTGCGGCTATAAGTAGGGAGTAAGAGAGAGTTGCGAAATATTCGGCTATGGGTAAGAGAGGAAAGGAAAATATTTTAAAAATTTAATTTAGAGACGTTTAACCAACTTTTTAATAAAACGATTGTTTTTTTATTTTAAAGTAAATTTATTTTTAAAAAAGCATAAAATTTTGTATAAAACACAGTCGATAAACTTTATTAAACACTCGGGCCTTCTTAAAAAAAACTCTTGTGTTTAATAATGACTTATCTTATCGACCTTGTTGTATAAATAACTATTTCATATTTCTGGAATTCTATGTATTGAAGTGTACAATCTATATTTTTTATCATTGTATTTCGATTATCAGCAAACATTTCATTGATAATAAATAAGACCTTTACAATGCTAATATAATATTTATTGCGGCCAGGTTACGAGAATCACTTTCCCAAATGCCAACAACTCAACCAAATCAACAATAAAATCGGGACAGAAATACGACAAGGAAAGGGCAAGTAATCCTGGTCATAACACGTGTCCGGAATTGAGGATTATTTTGTCGGGAAAAACTTACAACTAGAGCCTGATGACAACCATAGTTATGTTATTACCACAGTTTTGATAAACTACAAAAAATATGTGTAATTAGTATTTTAGTTTTGTCAACAAAAAATACATAGTTAATTATTTGGTACATAGGATTTGTGACTATAAATATTATTAGTATATAGGGGAAATATATACAGAATGGCATACATCAACAAGGGTTTTTTCTAGATTTTGGCTATTTTTAGCTCGATTCTGACTGAGCTATCTTATAACCCAAATGGCTGGCTATTCTACCAAAATTTAAACGCATTCAGTCCATACGCCTTAGAGAAGTTTTAAGAAGTTTTTCCAGCGAAATAAGTTTTTATTACAATTTGTTCAATTGAACATACTGGAAGAGTTTCTCTAATTTACATATTATCCTGGTGCTTATTTAATTTATTTATTTTATTTAATCCATTAAGGATTCATCTTGGTCTTAAAATAGAATTTTCTAGAAATAGATTCCTATTTATATTTTTTTTTATTTTTTTTCTTTCAAATATGGACAAAATGGCATACCTGAAATTTTGTCTATAAGTGATATTTAATTAATATAACCTAACATATTTTGTCTTGCCAAAATGGCCAAAAATTATAAGAACTCAACTCATCTTCAGTCCTGGAGGCAAGACAATATCGAAGTTTAAATTTTCTGAATATTTCTCATTATAATGAACAGAATTGGTCACATTTATACTCTAAAGAGCTTGTTTCGAGATCTAGATTTATTAACCATTCATTATGAGCAAAGCTGATGTTGACGTCAAAATGACGTATCTCCGCGACAATTCTACACTGTTGTTTGTCGGGAATGTTCTACCAGTAAAAGGTCAATTTACCATGGCCAATAATTACATCAAATTCAGAGGTATGCCATTTTGTCCATACGGTTTTGAAAAACCGTTTTTCGCCGATTTGTGTTGATAGATGTTCTATTTTGTTTCTGCTCATTTTTTGCAACAATTGAATATTAATTCAAATAAACAGATAACCAAACATAATTACTGTATAATATGGCGTTGTTGTGTACTACCCATAAAGAATTATGATCCAAAAACAAAACACCATGCCATTTTGTACATAATTGTTACTTCTTCTTTGTAACTCAATCCACCAATTAATTTGAAATAAACTTAAAACAAGTGATATTATTTTATTGGAATGGATCTATCCAATAAAATTCGGATATAACCTTAAACACAAGCATCAAAATAATCAAGTAATGGGTTGGCGAAACGAGATAATCGGGAACCTATTGTTATTATTCATGATATGAATCTGAGCCCATTAAATTGAGTACTTGACCATAGCTATCTATATTGAATATTTGAATTAATAAAACTCTATAAATATCGAACTTTCGATTCATTTATAAATATATGAATAAGATCATTGTAACGATGTACGATAACTTATCACCGTGGTGTATGGTGGACAGTGATACGCCACCCATCGTATATCCCCTCCCTATCACTATTGCTGACTCTAACTAATTTGTTGCTATAGATATAGTATTTGAATATAATGATTAATGACTTATTAATATGGAATGGAAGACAGTGTGTAATAAACCCGCTATTCAGCTCCGCGCACTAGAGCAGTACAGGTCGGTACACTTTTTAGAATAGGTTCTATGTTAGTAATATGTCCATTTAGTTACGAGATATTTTATATTTTTATTTATGTTAAATAACAATTATTTCAAATAACCAGGTCCAATCATAAATCTGAGCTAGATTTCTCTTCAAAATAACAAATCTCGAAATTCAAAATGGATAAATTTGTTTGTAAAAATTACAATTTTTAATTTAATTCTCTGTCACACTGTTTTAAAGTACTAGAGAAAGGATCTCTTATCTCTCTCTCTTATTATATGCAGCAGAGCAATCGTAAATTTGATATATGTATTGAATAAGATAATCATATTTAATTTTATGTATTTTGTTGCATAAAATTGATATAATATAATGAAATTCAGAATTGCTCTGTCAAAGTCGTTATTATAACTGCTTTAAAGAATTTTTTAAAGCACTAGTGCTTTTATTTTGTTATTAAAGTGTGACCTTCGTGAACGAAATTCATCAATTTATATGAAAAGTTACTATGATACTGAAGGTTTTACTGTTAAATATTGACAAATTTTAATGAACATTGACGAATATTAACAAACAATAACGAACATTGTCCAACACTCTCAGATTACATAAAAAAATTCTGTTTCGATTCAACATATTGTTATGAAAAAGAAACATCTTTGAAAGCTATTATTCAAATATTAGAATTTGTTCCGAATAAATCAAAATCGATTACCAAAAGAAAACTCTCAATTTATTGATCGGCTCAATGAAATTAAAGTTTAACAAAATTGCAAAACCGTTACACTGGTTTATTTGGTTTATTTTAATTTATTTTTAATTTAGGAATGTTCTATTTTTTCCCGCATTACGCATTGAGCAGCAAAGACAGGTATTGTGTGTGGAACAGAGAAACATATATTTCTATAAAATTTTAAAGAATTTTTAAGATTTTGTGTTAATTTATTTAAAATTGCATAAACTTTTGTATAAAAAACCGTCGATAAGCATTATTAAACACACGGGCCTTCTTTTAGGCAATCTCTATGGTCGTGGCCTACTGTTAAATAATGCTTTATTTGATTAAATAACTACTAAACCATCCGTTAATATAGTTTAATAATGCACAACTAAACTTACTTCTATATAAACAACAAATATTCATGACATTTTTTATATATTTTTAAGAAAGCAATATGATATATTGCTAAAGAGGTTCAATTTCTTTTCATTATTCCTGTTTTAATGGAATTGGTAATAATTTCATGATAATTAAATCCTTCTAAGAAACTGTAAAACCATTTTCAAATTTCTCCGAATTTAAAACAAAATATATGAAACAAAATTTGTTTTGGTATTATAATTAATAAGATCAGATTTTTAAAAATTCTCTTCATTTCATCGAACCAAAATTCTTCGAAATTAATTGCTTTGAAGTAACTTTTTTAATTTGAATTTTCAAAAGAAATCATCTTCAAAACAACACATGCGGAACAAAGTAAATAAAACAAATAGAATTGTTCTTTTAAAAATTTGTTTGCTGATTTTGTTGCAAAATCAAATTCATACGAATTATTAAATGAGACGAAAATATTTGAATCTAAATAGTCAAAAATTTTAATGAACGTCGCACCTAAAACTTGAAAGAATAATATTAGACCCAATCTGAAGGACAAACAAATGAAGTCCTCAATTTATGCATTGGCAATTTGCAAAATTCAAATTCATTTGCAATTTTAACAAAAAAGGAAGACAACTCATGCTACAATTAGTAGAATTATATAACAAATTATAATATCGACGATCCAAAACAACACCGTCTTAAATGCAAAAATTTGTAAAATTCAAAGTACAAAACCAGAAACTTGTCCTTCACACATGGGACTAAGGACAAAACCGAAGCTCCACTCAGAACCCCCATAGGAGACGGTTTTCTCAAGGTAAAAATATCAGTTACGAGAGCGGTCTATTGAATCTCTTGCCTCCTTGTCTCCTTGCCGCATTATTACAATATTGGAAGATGAATTATTTATCGTTTAGAACATTATTCTCTCAAATAGTTACTGTCCAAATTTAAACTAGATTGGATTTGTACTTTCGTTTTAATTGCGTTTAAAAATTCCCGATAAATGTGCTAATCCAGTTTGATCTCAAAATGAAAAATATCAGTATGACCTTATAAGACCTTTCCAATGAAAGCAGTGGTTTTATAAACCTTCTACCTACTATTTATTATGCAAATTTGGAACAGAAACATTATTTTGAAAATAATTATTTAATTCGCAACCTAATTCCGCTTAAAGACCTTTATATAATTTTCAAATCACATCTTTCGTCCGTGGAATTTGTTGCACAATAACATTTCGTTTCTATTTTGCGCAATTCTTGAAAAATTCAATTACCGCGAATTTAATTGGTGAAAAAATGTGCTCGATAGAAACAAGTTAATTGTGTCCAAACAAGGGTTACAGAGAGGAATTAAAATACTATTTTCTCTAACTTTCTTTTATTTTCTGCCCAGGCATTGGCTACGGCCTTTTATGGAAATAGGATTAATTAAACAAGAACAAAAATCAAAGGAGAACGGAAAATTAATGTTTAAACCTAAATAACAGCGTTAATAACAACTTTACAGGAATCCTAAAAATACCATTAAATTCTAAATACAATCCCATAGACATGCATTATATTATATTGTAAATGCCATTATTCGCAAAAACCTGTTTTCGGTCTTAACAAAAAATAATACAGTAGAGGGTGATAAAACTTTCGGTGGAACTCAACCATTAGTGGCCACAGTCTCCTTATTAGACTCGTATTTCAATTCAGGGTATGAATTTTTCAAGTTAGGTAGCAGAACATTGTCGCACTGCGTCCAGTCTTACGAATACGGATGATTAATTACCATTTTGTAGTCGATTTTAACAAATTTGGACTTTTTTATGGAGGAAGTGTAAGTCATATCAAAACATCACTTTTCTCTTTGTAAAACGCGGCCCTTTTATTAATACTGACTTTTTGGAAATTAAAAACCAGGAATATTGCTTCTCTCAGCGGTTGATGGTCTGAGAGAAGGTTTTCACAAGTAAGAAATAATGAAATTTAATAATTTAATTCAGCAAATTGCAATAAATACTTTAATTTCATGATTTTTAACAAATAAAATAAAAATAAATTCAGATTTAAAAACCCCCTTAAAAGTAATCCGTTCTAGATATGGGATTTATAACAATGAATTCACACGGATAACAATCAGGAGCACAAAGTTTTGACAATTTAGAATTGTCATATTTCTGAGATAAGAGGATTTTAATTTGATCCAAAAGAATTGGAGATTTCTTGATATTATTTCTTAACAAAAAGAACAATGGTATTTCAAGAAATGTTATTGTAAATGACTGAGGATTAATTCGAATTTGGGAAAGGCAAAAATCTACTTCAATTTCTCTGAAAAAAAAACCTTTTAAAGATATAAGAATAAGCTCCAACTCCAACCAATTCAATAATTTATGTTTATTTATGACGTTCAATTCGAGAATTTATTACATGTTTTGTTTGCAAAACCGAGAATTTGTATTGTATGAATCAATGCAATGGATTCAGCACCCGTAATAATCCAGTAGAATGCCGTACCAATTAATAATGCTTTCATCGCAAAACTGAACAATGGAGAATTTATCTTTCGGCCAAACGATATAAATAGAAACATACGACCATTTTCAGTGGAATATGTAACGCAAATAAAGCCAGCAAAAACTGTCTCAATTGTTTGAAACAAACTTTTTATTCATTGTACCAGGAATAAATTAAAATATGGATTTAAAGTTACAATTTTATCATTTACACGAAACGAATCACTGTTATGGAACATTAATCTCCTCAAATTAGAAACTTTATCTCAAATTTGTTCTACTTTTTATTCAGAAAGTATCTGTTTTAATTACCACGTTAATGAAATGGTAATTATATTAAATGTTTCGAGAATCGTATGTTTAACCAGAATTTGAAACATATCATTCATACTTATCATAAGGTATTGATTAGTGGGCGAAGAACCCCTTCCAGGATTACATCCCTTGTTCACATATAAAATATATGAATAAGATAATTATCCAGGTGTACAAAAACGTGCCATTACGACCCTCTACGTAATTCGCCCTAGTTCTCCCTACCTAACACGATTCCTGAGCCTAACTAACTTATTGCTAACGGTAAAGAAATATCTAAAGTGGTCCGATGAACTTTTGGGTGAGGATGTATGAAAATGTTATCAGACCCGGTATTCAGCACCACACACTAGGGCAGTATGGGTCCGTTCAAAATAAAATTAACCTTTAAAAGATTAATAATATTTCGTTAATTTTAAGCTACAGAGCATTTCCATATGATAATAAAAAAAATTCTTGTGTCCTCAATTCGTAAAATATAATGTATTAAGAATATCCTTCAATTCAAAGAATATGTTGTTAATAGAAGTAGTACTGATATATTAATTATCTAATTCATTTCCCAAGATAATGAAATTTATACTAAGAAAAAGCCTCCCTGTAAAGGNATTAGATAATTAATATATCAGTACTACTTCTATTAACAACATATTCTTTGAATTGAAGGATATTCTTAATACATTATATTTTACGAATTGAGGACACAAGAATTTTTGTTCTGATCATATGAAAATGCTCTGTAGCTTAAAATTAACGAAATATTATTAATCTTTTAAAGGTTAATTTTATTTTGAACGAGCATATCCTCAAATATGGGTATTATTAATACATATGAAGGCAGCAAAAAGTGTAGAGCACTTAGTTGCGCGTTGTGGAAAGCTTTTAAGTTATGATTACAAAAGACATAATATTATTGTGTATTGTATATTTTTACCTTACGAAAAAATATTCAATAATTACAGAGTACAAAGTGTAATCCGGAATGACATAATCTTGGTTGTAATCAATATGAAGGTCGATCACTGTAAATCTTATTTAATATTTAAATTAATTAAAATAGTAATTACATGTTATTTGAGTCTGTCTTGTTAAAACAATAAAAAGTGACTTTAAACTTTGTGGACAAAAATAATGAAAATTTCAGAGCTCGGCAATCGTAGCTAAGATTAATTGAGTATTTTCCAATATAAACTTATTTTTAATGTATTTTTTTGTTCTTTAAAATTTTTTCAATCATATAAAACTTTTTGTTTACATAATATTATTTACAAACATATCAATTCAAACTGAGAATTAAGTGTTCTACCTCATAAAAAATCTAGTCACTCAAAAAACTTTGTATTTTAAATATATTTATCTCAAATTTAGTTAATATATAATAAATATACTTCAAACTAGTAAGTTATAGTAAAATATACGCGATATCATATATCTAAGGAAAAAAATGGATATAGGTTGTGAGACAAATCCTTTACCAAAACTGAGGTCGTATTCTGGCGGTAAAACTTTAATGTTAGATAAGAATCGTATAAGACCTTTTATAGATGTTTTCAATAAGTAATTTAAATGTGTATAGTTTCTTTAAAACATAAAACTCAGTATCAGTATAGGCTTATGAGCCGGTGCGGCCCTTTGCCGGTATGATCGTGTCCCTCCATTTATTTCTGTTGAT
>JXOV01007100.1:0-21096 GCA_001014945.1 Clogmia albipunctata | reverse complement strand
GAATTGAATAAAGATATTATTATATTATATATTATACGTTATTTTAAATAATACTAACAATATAAAAAAATCATAAAAGTTTGTACTCTTATTATATTTTTATTAATCTCGTTTTAAAAATCTTTTATTCAGATCTTATCAATATCAATTTATTAACTCACTTTGTTCTTCAGTTGCTAAATTATAATAATAAAAGTATAATATGTGGATAAACATTAATAGAAAACACTATTAACTGCTTAAATATGTTGATCTAAATTAGATTTATTAGCATTTTCATGTAAATTGCTATTCCGCTGTCGTTCAAGGAGCGCCTGTGTTTGGCTTATAAACAAAACACTGGTCTCGCGCTTTTTTGGTGTGTTCAGCCACCCGAATTTGGTCTGGAAATTGAATGTAATTCAATTTGGAGTTTGAATGATTAAAATGAGCAACGGCGATGGCCCGATATTCAGGTGAAACACAGCGTTATTAATAACGAAAAATGAACATGGCCGGAATATTAATATTCCTGGGTGTTGTTTAATATTTAGTATAGAAAGAGAGATGTGTATCGGGAATTTATAGGCAGTCATTTGATATTTTATTTAGACAGGCAGAGATGTTCTCCGGTGGTGTTTGGGACCCGATTCTTAATCTGATCCTATCCACCGTTGAATCACTTCTCTCTCTCTCCGTCTCTCTTTTTTGGTATTTGGTCTCAAGTTCCTCGCTCGCCTCCTTGCTTCAATGATAAATCGATCTGGGAAACGGATTGGAACTCTGCTGGTTGTCGTCTATCCGTGTTTTTCCTTTAACCAATCACCTTGACTCTCTTCCAAGGAATCAATGATCCAACATTTACAACTCATTTGATTACTTTTCGTCCAGAATGAATAATTGAAAACCGTTTTCAATTTTTGTTCGAAATTAATGGAAGTTTTTGAAAGAAATGAATATCAAGTTCAGTGTCCATATCTTATTCAGGTTCAGAAGAAAGTCATCTCCTATTTCTCGCATTTAAAAAGGTATAAATTTAATTTGGTCTCGCAAAACGGATACAAAAGTGGGCCCATCTTTTGAATGTCAGAGAAGAAATGGTTTCTTTTTCTATTTCAAAATAGTGGAGTGCCCTATTTTCTTAAGATAATTGGCAATTCCATAAAACGTCATTACAATTTTGGTGGTATTTTTACACCTTCTTCTCAGATCAATAACTATTATATTAAAATTTTGGTGAAGATTCAGATTTTACGAAGTTTCACTAGAAAATTTGATAACTGTCATTATTCTATTGAGGACACATCTTCCGGAACCGGTGTATACACTATTTTAAAGACCAAATTTCAATTTAAAACTCAACTAACTTTGAATCGTCCATTTGCAGAAGCATAGCCATTTAAAACGAACTCANAGATTCAGATTTTACGAAGTTTCACTAGAAAATTTGATAACTGTCATTATTCTATTGAGGACACATCTTCCGGAACCGGTGTATACACTATTTTAAAGACCAAATTTCAATTTAAAACTCAACTAACTTTGAATCGTCCATTTGCAGAAGCATAGCCATTTAAAACGAACTCAGGTTAAAAGTCAGTCAAAGGCATTTTTTATATGGGCCCGGGTAAGTTGCATGACACGGGCGTCCTTCTATGAGGCGTAGCACAACAATCCCATTTCCTTTTGAAAGTCTTAATTAATTAATTCTTAAAGGTTACTCAAAAGTTACTTAAAAGTAACCCTATTAAAATTACTATTAATAAGTAGATCTCCATTTCTCAAAATGTCAATTATTAGTTTAAAAAACTGCCAACAGTTGGCAAATGTGTTGATTTACAAGAAAGAGTCATAAACACATTTAAAAAGAAGAACGGGAAGACCTAAGGCAACCGTTCTTATTTATATATACTGGAACTTACTAATTTGTATGAAACAGGGCCCTTGTTTCTTCTGCATGGTGTATCCCAAATAACGCGGGACATTTATCGCAAACTTAATCATTCAATTGGTAAATTGAGTCAATATTTTTTCATCTTCCATACAAAATTTAAAGGAATTATGAACATTACGCCGAATGATAAAGCTGTACCGGTTTCACTTCTAATTCCTTAAATTTAAGTATTCGGTGATTATTGTACATTCGGGTTTAATTTGAGTAACAAAACAGTTTTATAAATTTTTATTGTTATTAAAAATAATTAAATTAATTGAATCAAATTTAAGTTTATTTCATTCATTTTTTACAAAAATAATGGGAAGAATAATAGTTACTTGTGCTACAAGAGTGAGCCATTTTTAAACGAGGAAACGAGTGTAAAATACGAGCCGTTAGGCGAGTTTTCCATCGTTTCCGTGGCAAAAAACGGATTTTATACCTGAGCAGGACATAATTTCTTTTGCACTTTCCTAAAAAATTGACCTTAAAATGAACTTTAAATCGTTTAAAAGGCCTGGGTTTAAAATTTAACAATTTTTTTTTCAAAATGGCGCGAAATTTTGACTTTGAAACAAAATTTATTCGAAGATTTATGACTTTTTTCGCCCTAGTGAAATAAAAATTCTAAATTTTTACTCAGTACGAAAAAGAGAAACATTAGGAAACTCAAATGGATAACAAAAAGCTCATGTTTCGGTACGAAAGTGCAAAAAATGTGTTTAAGACGGTTAAAGATAGTATACAAGTATTACAAACCAAACATTTATTTTTATATTGAGTACGCAAACGATATACGAATGTTGGTTTAACGGAAAGGTACGATAAAGTATCTCGCTTGGTCCAGCAATAAAAGCAATAACAAGAAAGGTAACCCAATATGTTGGACAAGAAGAAATGGACTGGTGTGTGGAATAGACCACAAAACGACCACGAGGAGGAATTAACAAAAAGACAAGTCGATAAAGTGAATACAAACACGGCATTTAATTTGTAAAACATTTAAATGTGAGTCTTTTATTTCCAAATTTATTCGATTATATAAATCGATTGTCACTCCAGATAATAATCCCAAATCGAACCGTGTGTTTCAGTGAGAGAGATTATTTTGTGGCTGATCTCGTATTCAAGAGCCCAATCTTAAGCCCCATCAGAAGCCAAGCCGCGCGCAAATTGGCCGTTTATCCTGCAGTCAAAATGGGGCCCGCTTTTGCCCGTGTTTATTTAATTGATGGCCATTGATGGACAATGTTATAACTTCCCAGCCAGATAACGAGCTCTTGACTCTCGATCCCAGGCGGATATTATTATTGCGAATATCTTCCAATCACACAACTGTCATAATTTAAATGCGATTTTAATCTAATATTTAATTAAGAATTAGACCAATTAAAATTATTAAATCAATATTTGCATAATTTTGTGCAAACTCCACCTCCTCTTCACGTCTAATAAACAACCGAGTTTATCGCTTTTGAATAATTTTGGGCGTGTATTCGAAAATTAAAACGGATTTTTGGAATTTTTCGCCGCACGTATTATTTAAATTAAATTGTGACATTTGAAATTATAATTCAGAAATATGATATACATAATAACTGTGAGAAACAACCGCTTTTCGCGCGTGTTTTCAATAAATTTTTATGAGTTTTGATTTTTATTTTGAATGAACATCATTTAAATTATTTTTTCATAAATATGCAAAAAGGTAGAGCGAGATTCAACAACTAAGAGTCAATTTAAAAGACCAGAGAAATAATGCACAATTGTCCTAAACAAGAATCAGGATCGTAGCAATAAGATATCTACAATGTTATATACTAAACTTAATGCACTTATAAACATATAATCAGAAAATTCATAATTTTTTAAATTAAGGTTTTAAATAAAATTTTTTTCTAATAAATTGCAAAAATAGTTATTTATTATTTATATAAGTAGGTTGACAAAATAAGACATCATTTAATACTTGGGTAATTTAAAGTCATAAGCGTAGCGAGTGCTTTCAAATAGACCCGTGTGTTTAATAATGCTTATCAATCGTATTTTATATTACATTTTATGCACTTTTATAAATTAACATATAAATCTTAAAAATTCTTTGAATTTCTGTATAAATAAATTTTGCTCTGTTCCACAAACTATATCTGCATATATGGTTATAAAATATAACGTCGTAATGTAAACAGAATGTTGATTCGGAACTGAGTTTTTAAATATAAAAATCCATAGTTGTAATCTGAGAGTGTCGGATAATGTTCGTAAAAGTTCGACAATATTTAACAGTGAAATCTCCAGTATCAAAGTAACTTTTCATATAAGTTGATGAATTTTGTTTAAGGAGGTCACAATTTAATAATAAAAGAAGAATTAGTTCTTTAAAGCACTTGTGCTATAAAAACGACTTTAAACAGAGCAAATTTGAGTGCCATAATATCAATTGTAAGGAACAAAAATTTATAAAATTATTTTTTTTGGCACTTTCCGATTGAAAAGATCGCTTTTCGACACTGGTTTGAGTGTCATAATGTATCACTTTATCGTACTAGTCAAATATTTGAATTTTTATTTTACTGGTGAAAAGAAAAGTCATAAACTACAAAAAATTTGTCTTTACCGGTTTAGCGGCAAATAATTTTAAATTATTTTTTCCGGTAGTTTTAATAAATTTCAATAAATTGATGTATGCACAATACGTACTTGACATATGAATGTTAATTCTAATTGATGCAAAATCATTCATTTCCAAGCTATTCGGTTTTGCTAGTTAATAAAATTACAGAATAAAATCCTCAAATAATTTATCAATTTGTCAAGAATCGATTACCAATTCAAATAAAAGGCTGTGGAGCCCGAAAACGATTTGGAATTGCAATTCGAATGCATAAATAAATGTGTATGCAAATTCTTGTTCACAGTTCGAAATCGAAATAACATTACATTTTATTGCTGGATCATCATCATCATCGAATGGAATCAATTTCATTCGATAATCGATAGTGAGGAGCCGAAAACAAAAGGCGGCAATTGGGGAATGATGGGCCAAAAACAAAACAGTTTGAAATTCCAATACGGAGAGAGGAGGAAGACGAAGGGGCCGGACAATCCAAGCGCCAATTGTGTTTTGTTGAACTGAACTGATATCAAATGGCTTCGGAATGAATAATTGATAACGTTTAAATATTCTAGCACTTGGATTTCCCAGGCGCTCTCTCCCCATTGTGCATTCTAGGAACTCGACTCTAGAGCCCAGGAGCCCCCGGAAGTGTGGATAAAGTAATGGTGGGTAAATATTTTCAAATACCGCGAGTCAAGGGGGGTCAAACGACGAATGTGCAACTTTGACAGGAGCACGTAATATTGCACGAGCTACGTTTACACACTTTTTTATTTACAAGTTTTTCAATTGGTTTTTAAATTTGACAATTATTTTTTTAAAATTATTTTTAAAAAGGTTTTAATTTTTATATGAAACAATTTTTGAAAATTTAATAATTTAACGAATGTGTTATTTCTTTTATTCCTCAAATTAGGTGCAGTGGTTTTTGAAACATAAGATTAATTTAGAATTATTATTAATATTTTTTGAAACAGTGTGTAATGAAGTATTTTGCCAGTTGAGTAAAAAGTTGACACATGAGTGTAATGCGAGGAAGTCGATAAAAGAACGAGACTGGTAAAGAACTATTTCATTACTCGAAGGTGTAATATAAACATTTCAAACGTCAAATTAAACACAAAATAGAATACATTAGTTTGCAGTACTGAGTGCTGTAATAAATTTCATTACAGCACTCTTTTTGGAGGAACCTACTTATTTTCAAAAAAGTGAAATAACATAATTGTCAGAGGGATGCTTGTTTAAATTTTGAATAAATATTTGATTGTCATTTCTAATGATTACTGTGTGTCATCTACACTTTAATTACGATTGTTTGCTATTTTTTGCTCGGAATGTAAAATATTGTTCAACATTGTATTGAAATTGGATTTTTCAAGATATCGGAAGAATTGCGTTAATCTTAAAAAATTTCAATACAATGTTGAAAATATCTACTACCTACTAGTTAGCGTACTATGATTTTTACAACTCCTAAACAAAATTCTAATTTTGGTAACTGGTATGTTGTGCACAGAACTCAATTGGGGATTTTAGTCTTTCCTCATATATATTAGTTATTTATACAACAAGATCGATAAGATAAGGCATTATTAAACACAAGGGGTGTTTTAAGCTGACCAGCGTATAGAGTGCCTTAAGGAAGGCAGTGTTAGATAATGCTTATCGACATGTTTTAAACAAAATTTTATGCATTTAAAATAAATTTACACACGCCAGTAAGTACTGCAATATAGGTTTGAACACTTAATTCTACTTTACTTATTCATTTTATTATTTATTATATTATATTATATGAACCCACTCAGGGATTATCATTGTAACGATGCACGATAGCGTATCACCGGGTGTATGGTGGACAGTCATACGTCCCTCCTCGTATATCGCCCTGGCTTTCCCTCTCTATCGCAATTGCTGACCCTAACTAATTTGTCGCTATAGATGTAGTACCTCAATATAATGATAAATAACTTATTAGAATGGGAAAGGAAAAAATGTTTAATAAGCCCGCCATTCGGCACCGCACACTAGGGCAGTATAGGTCTGTACACTTTTTGAGACATGTTCAGTGTTAGTAATATGGACATTTAGTTCGATTTACCAGCTTTTATATTATATTATAACTAATTTAGAATTCAACCTTTAGAACTTTACCGCACTAGGGTGCCGAAACATTACTCTCCTGCATGCAAATGAGGGTTTTAATTAACTGAATTGCACAAAATTTGTTTTAAAAAATCCAAAGACGAATTGTTAAAACAATTTATTTTTCAAGTACTCAAATAAGCCCTGACTGTAATTTGGTTGATTATGGATAATTTCATTACTTTGCAAATGTGACTTTTCTTGGCCACTCTTGTGCGGGATCTAAATCACGATTTATGGGACAAACTTACAGATGGCTTTTGGTGACTTTTGTGGCCTTTGTTCGTGGCGATTCTTTTTTCCCCGCAACACAACGGCATTATTAAGAATGGATTGCGAAAGATTTCGCGTGTCAGACAGTGTTTCGTTCATTCCCTCTCCGCGCGAATTTGTGTCTCAATTTAATTTATATTTCATTATTTCGCGGTGACATTATTCATAACAACAGGCTGCACAAAATACGACCAATAAAATCACCGATTATTTATGACGTTAGAAAGGCAGCAAATGATTTAAATTCTACTGCCTGCTGGCCCTCATTGTCTGATGAGGGTTGTCATGTCAATTAGAATTTTTTGTAATTAATTTAGATTATTGATATTCAATTTATAATAATAATTTTGCGAAAATGTTATGATTCAAAGGAGACAAATATAAATTCTTACACTTTTAGTATATTAGGTTTAAAAAACTTGAATTAAACAGAGATATCTTAAGATTTATGAGTCTAAACTTTCAACAGTTATAATTCAATATCTAGCAAATAAATTATGTAAAATACTAGCTGGAGAGATTTATTTCCTTCCTCTAAAGATAGTGATCCTATTCGTGGCACTTTTGTGGGATGTGTGGGGCGAACATGCGATTCTTGGCGAGGGTAAATGACCATATATTTACGTCGCGTTGCCATAAATTTCACCTCCTTCTGCACAGTGCGAAAGAGTTGAGTCATTGTCCGAGATCGAGAGATGCATTTTATGGTCAACTGGGAATGACTGGACAGACTTTCCCCAATTAATCTATTACCGGTAATTACCTATAATTGGCGCTTAATTAACACCAAAACGAACGTTTCCGATCAATTAAATATCGAAAAATAATAGAAAAGGAATAAAGTTGTCGTTTTGGCGCTCACTCTCCGAGAAACACGTAGAACATAATTTATGGCTGTTTTACAAAATAATCCATAAGGTTGTATTACGTTAATTTGTACGAAGCGCGTTGCACAGCGAGGAATCGTCGCAGCAGCCGACACTATAAATGGCCGATAATTTATTGCGAATAAAGTTCTGTGACGTTTATTTGAAATTTTATTGGGTCGTTCGTTGCTGTTTGCCAAAACTGAAAAACTGCATTCGAAGTTCGGACAGAGACACAGCAGAGGTGAGCTCGCCAAACCGTGTGTGATTGAGAGACAGACCTGAACCGAAATTCTGGGTGACGCTTTTGGCAACGACTTTCTTGCAAATTTATCCATTTTTAATTCTGCCGCTGTCAGAGATCGGAATTCCATGATATTTCCGATTTCGCATTCAAAACATGCCTGCATAAATTCCTCTCTGATTATGAACAACCGACCAATTTATGCACTGATAAGGTGACCGTTTTTGTATACGAGTCACTTATTTGTAAATTAAATGAGACTTCAGTCAGATTTTAATAAATACAGGTGCTTAAAAACGAATAACCTGATTTGTATGTGATACATTTAATTATTTTCAGTATATTTCAGTTAATTAATGGACTAGACATATAGTTTTTAGGGCAGGGTGATTTCAAACTTGCTGAGGAACAACTTCCAAAAACAGCAGTTTTATTTTAAATTTTATTTCGAAGTTTGATTGTAAATAAATTATCATTAACGAATAAAAGTTGATACCGAGGATAACAACAGAGATAAAGGTGCGAAAGTGATGTATGTACGGTTCCGATAACAAAAACCAGTATGAGTATAAGGTATATACCCTGGGTTTACTGGTTTCTCTGGTAGGTTTGGGGATTATAGCCCTTATTCAAATATTTATATATAAAGATAGTTGTATGATGCACGATAACGTACCACCGGGTGTATGGTGGACACTAGACAGCCATTCGAATCTTCTCGTTTATCGAACTAGCTCTCTCTACCTATCACCATTGCTGACTCTTACTATCGATGTTGTAATTTCATTAATGATTTGATGAGCGTTAGGATGGGAAATAATATAAGTGTACATAGTCCGCCTTTCAGCACTGCTCACTAGGGCAGTATAATTTCGAACCATAGCAATCATGATGGTATGTTGGGGTGTTTCCAGTATCTAAACTGCACTGATAGTCTTTCTTTAAAATTGAAATAGCAATTTTCGATATTGTGGCAATATGTACTTGCTATTAATCACGAGACATATCTCTCACCCAGCATTATTTTAAAGATCATAGCAACCCTTAGTTTGGTATATAACCTAAAGAAATAAGATTATTTGTAGTTCGTACATAAAGCCATTTAAATCAGAGCACAATGAGTTGTGAATTTGTGTTCATTTGTTTACTGTACAAATTTATCAAGTATAATAATTTTAGGTCTAAACTGGAATTTCTTTAGTATTTATTTATGAAATTTATGTTGTATTTTACGAAGAATGGTAGTATATAGTGCCAATTTTGTAGTTTTATTAGAAATAGTTATTTGTGCTACAAGGGTGTAAAGTTAACGATTTTTTAACGAGTGAAACATTCGAGCCGAAGGCGAGTTTTTAATCGATTCCGAGTTAAAAAACAGAACTTTGGACCCGAGCAGGACATAACGTTTTTTGAACTCCACTCATGAGCACTGAAATTTTTATAATTTCACATTAAATTTCATTATTTACAAGGAAAATTTAAAAATTGACATGTTTCAAGTGAAATCTTAAATTGTAAAGTTACCGTTAACGGTTGGAATTAATCTGAACTACCTGTGTCATAAGTCAAATGCCTATTTAATTGTGGAATGGAACATTTGTTTGCTTTAATTTATTGTATACTAAATTTCAATTTAATTCAATATTAGGCTATTATTATAATTTATCTCTGATATCTATGTAATGTGCCAAAAATCGAACAAAAATATCCAAATTATATGCAGATGGCTGTTGAAACGGTAAATAATAAAATTTTAAAACAGGAAACGTTAATTAATTTGAAACATAATCACGATGGTAAATTTGTTGGATAGTTTATGACATTTTATTTCACTAGTACTTTTTATTTCACTAGTGAAATAAAAATTCGAAATTTTCACTGAATGCGATAAAGTGAAACATCACGAATCTCAAATGGATATTAAAAAGCGTATGTTTCGATACGGGAGTGCAAAAATTGTATTTAATAGGATAACTATTCAGTTTCATTACCAAGAAGTTCATAAATCTACTTGAAGAAATAATGAAATAAACTAAAGTTTTATTGATTTCATTATACATTTATGCATTTTCGTTGCATAAATTGATATTATGGCCCTAAAATTCATTGTGTTGAAGACGCTTTATAGCACAAGTGCTTTTCAGAATTCTTTAATTTTTATAGTGTGACCTTTGTGAAAGGAATCCATCAGATTTATATGGAACTTAGTTTGGTTGTGCATTTTTAAACTGTATTAGTTTATTGCCTGTTGTAACGAATGGTTTCAAAACAAATATGAAAATTTAATGAAACATGAATCTTTGAATTACCACTACTTAATATGTGTGCACAAGTCATAGATACAAGGGATACTTACTCTATAATTCTGAAAGAGTGTGACATTAAAACTTAATTTTAAATTTATATTTTGATTTTAAAAAAAATAATTGAATAAAATTTGGTAGATAAGCGTAATTAAACACACGGGCCTTCTTTAAAACACACGCTGCGCTCGTGACTTTAAGTGTTTAATAATGCCTTTTTAATTGATTTATTGTATAATTAACTATTAAGATGTCCTTGATTAAATGTAACTACTAACAACCCCATGACTATATAAATTTTATTTAAATAATTCTATTTTATATTTAACAATTCGCATTTCTATTTGACTTTTATTTCATTTAAACTACTCGAAATGGAAACATTGATTGAACAGTTTCCAAGTTTGCTCGGAACAATTATCATTATATTTTTATTATCAAATGCAAATGGTATTCATGAAATATCGGTACCATAAAGCACTTGATTCTCTGAATAAATAAGTATATTGGTTAAATTGTGCTCGAGGAGAAAAACTACTTGAAACTCGATTCCTCGCCAATTGGCTATTTATTATTTTGGAGCCATTCACCACAGATTCGGGTTTCAAGTCAAGTTCCATCCAGTCAAACATTTAAATGGAGGTTCTGTTTGGCCTCTTCCCATCTCTGAAATGATGTGCCCAGAACAGGTGGGAGAGGGAAGGAAAGGGGTGAAGGAAGAAGGTGAACAAGAAGAAGAAGTGGCGACCGTTTACAGCAATAATCATCATAACTTGCCACTCCTTGCCATATTAAACATGAACCGAGGTGAAATTCAAATTTCGAGTTGGAATCACTTGAATTCAATTGTTTTTCTCCCCGCTCTCACTCTTTCTCTCGCCCTCCTGTTCGTTTTTTGATGATTTTCTGTGGGAACGAACGAAATGCTTTTACCGCATTTCAAAGAAACCGGGGAAAATTGCACATGGCCAAGATTTAGATCCGTCAATGGAATGGATGATTGTAGCGAAAATTAATTAAACGTCTGGAGTCTGGACGAACGTTTCAAGTGCCATTTTTGTTGTTGTTAAATTTGGCAGGAATTTTCTCTATGGTGGTCTTTAAGTTAGGCTTACAATGAATGTGGTTTTATATTTGGTTTAATCTTTAAATAATTTGAAGCATTTTAACCCTTATTTAACAGACTTGGAAATGATTATTTAAATATAATAATTTAATGTTAAATATGTTCCGTTAAACTAGTCTATCAATAAAATTAAATATTTTAATATTTTTTTTATAATTATGAAAATTATAAATATGCAATTATAATTTATTATGATGGAAATCCATTCTGAACTGTAATAAAATATTTGTAGATTTAAATTGTTTTGTAGGCACTATCAATAAAGAAAATTAAATAAATGTTAGAAAGTTAAAGAATTTAGTAGAGATTCTTCTTCTTCGACAACGACTCAACAATCGTTACCAGTCAAGATCTAACCAATTACGTTTAGGTAATCAAAGTTTTTCAAATGCTCTATCTATTCATCTGCCAATCTTTTACAATTGACAATTGAATATCATGTCTATGAATCATTATTTTTTATGATGGGCTTAGCACCATGAAAAAATGATTCTATATGGAGCCTATTTATTGACAGGTTTTTGCCACCGAATCATACATACTTTGAAGAGGACCATCCCTTTCATAACTTTCATCTGTATCCATTCATTGAATAGCAGAAAATCACAGGTATTATAGAATGGCTTTACTCTTCGATTCTATAAACTCCATCTAAGCTATGAAAACCCGTCTGGTATAGGTTATTATTAGAAGATTATTTTCTTCTAGGATATAAGTGCTTTGTTTAAAAACCAAATACAAAAATTATGCACGTCGGTTTATTCATAAAAACGTTTTTTTCTCTAAGGAACATATTATATTTTGGAAAAATGAACTTTAAATGGAATCAATGTAAGCTATAAGCCTATCTTCGTCAATATGTGTCTTTAAATATTTCTTTCTGGGTCTACGTACGAGTAATTTCCTTTTAAAACTAAAAGATTAGCTTGGCCAAAATGGTAAATAGAATTATTGTTCAGTACGGTCTACACGAGCAGTATAGTTCTGAAAGCAGTATAGGTTGTTGAAGATTACATCAAACGATCGATATTATAATTTAATTTTCGGTTCAAGTCGATATGATTGGTATAGTTGGAAATTAGCTGGCAATTCAAATTGTCCATACATATTATTAATACTAAGCCTCTCCTAAATAGATCTATATTGCCCAAGTGTGCGGGTCCGAATGGCGGATATAATAAACACTTTAAACCTATTCCATCCTAATGTTCCATAAGATCATTTTAAGTAATATTACAATAGTATACTGTATCGATAGCAATTATTTAGATAGGGCTAGAAACGGAGATAGGGAGGTAGAGCTAGGGCGATATACTAGGCTACTATACACCCAGTGATATGATATCGTGCATCGTTACAATAATCCTCAAGCGGGTTCTGCGCCTAACCTAACCTATAATAAAACTAAAGGATTAGCTGGGATGAAATTACTATTCAGCACTGCACAGACAGACAGTATAGTTCTGGAACCAGCATAGTAATATGTTGAAGACTACATAATGGTCATGGTATTTTGATAGGGTAAAATGTTAAAAAATCTTCTTTTAAAATTCTGGAATTTGCTTGGGTTTTGTTAATATTGTTTAAAATCTTCACATGCAACATTTTTCATAAACAAACCCACTAAAATGACAACCCTAACATTTTCTGAAACGGCGCAATTGTACGGAAAAGTAGGTTCTCTATCTTAAGTACATTGCATGAGAACGAATTCCTTACAAAGGAGCTGCATTGAAGTAAAATGGCAATTAATTGGTCAGTTTTTGATACGTTTTTGCTGACTTTCTTCTTCTGGTGATGCTTCAGAGGAAGACAGAGTGTTTTCGCCATTTGCAATGATAGTCTGGAAGTGAATGGGGATGGGGACGTATGGAGAGACAGAGCACCATTCTACTTCAAGTTTTGGCATTTTCTATAAAATAAATTGCCGTTATAAATCACAAAAATGAAATTTAAATTCCTCAAGATGGCTCCAAAGCGAATTCTTCTTGCTCTTGTTGTATCCTGGAATACTTATTATTATTTGCTATTTTCGTCATTTTCCCCGTGTTTTCGGTATATAGTTGAATTACTCTGGGTAATTGCCCTCCATATGCAGATACTTTAGAGTGTGTAGTATCGTTATGGAAAGCCATTATTAATAATTTAAAGGAGAGAAATGTGGTGCACTGGGGAGAGTTCTTTTTTTTGAATGAGTAAGAAGAAGGAGGAAGGTTGAAAATTAAACGAGACACATTCCTAATTGAGACGGAGAGAAATTTACCTGAAGATTTTTTTTTATTGGGATGACGGGAAATTATTGAAAAAATTATTATTAATTCGATTTGAAGCCTCTCTCTCCTCTTCCCTTTTCCAGCACTTGAAATCCATTCCAAGATGTGCAGTCAATTCTCATCATAACCACAAATTCAATATATAATTTTATTATTACAAGTAGAGAAAACGTTTAGAGAGAAGGAGGAGGATGGAGAAAAAGCACAAAAATAGTGAAAAACGATAATCACTTCCAATTGAGCTTCAATTTTTTTTTATTTTATTTTCTTGTATAAGTGGTCTCTCTGGTAATTGTGCAAGTCATCTGTATTGACATTGGTAATGTATTTAAAATTTTATTGAATTAATTTGTTGTGTGGCTGTTTCACGAACAAGGTTCATAAAATACGAAAATGATGATTGAAATGTAATTGAAAAAATTAACCAAGGTGTGACCAAAGAGATTAACCGAATCGAAATTGCCACAATTCAAAATACCTGCTGTTTGTTTTCCTCCCCGCGTGTGTGTATTTTTAGAGTTTTATCTCGCCTCTTTGATCGCCTAAGTCGAGTCGTCGTCGTCGTTTCCTCACCCAGGTAACCGTGAAATCGAGGTTTTGCCCAGGTATTTAGCCTCTTTGACAATTTATCCAACACTGATTTGTTCCTCTTTTTTCTGCCGATTCTATTTCTCACTTTGTCTCCGCTTAAACGATGATCCTCCAATTTGTAACGCTCTTATTTTCAGTTTAATTGGATTTTTATGGTAGGTGGTTAGATCCATTCAATCAACTATACAACTGTTTAATTAAATTGTTGTTTTATTACACATCACAATAAATAATCGGTTTATATCTTGAACGATTATATTTGTATGTTGTATTAAGTTTCGCAAGACACGTGCAGAAAACATTTCACTTTTTGAATTAATTTGTATTAAGTCAGAAATTTATAATGTTTCCCAAAATTCGAAGGTATTCAATTTCGTTCTGAGCTCTGAGGGTATTTATTCAGTTATACAAGCATTTCTCGAAAAATCAACCAATTGAAGACCTGGGCTATGTAACGACTTATTTTGGCTGTTCTTGAAGCCATACAAATAATTATCAATAATATGAAAATGATATTTAATTAAAAAAGAAAAAGATGTTATGAAACAATTTCGAAAATACCTTTTGTGTAATTCTATTGAAAAATGTTTTCATTTTAGTAGCCAATGCCTTCTTTATAATAGTTATTTATATAACAAGGTCGATGGTAATGTAAAATAGGGCATTATTAAACACAAGGGTTGTTTTAAACCACGAGCGTAGTGAGTGCCTTAAAGAAGGCGCGAGTGTTTTTTTATAATGCTTATCGACCCTGTTTTCTACAAAATTTTATGCATTTTTGAATTAACTACTACAAAATCTTTAAACTTTTATAGAAATATACGTTCCTCTGTTCCACACACTGTACCTTGCTTTGTTACTCAATGCGTAATGCGGGAAAATGATAGAACATTCCTAAATTAAAAATAAATTCATATAAATCAAGTAATTCAGTTTAACGTTTTAAAATTTTATTAAACTTTAATATCATTGCAGCGATCAATATATTGAGAGAAACTCTTTTGGTAATCGATTTTGTTTTCTTCGGCACAAATTCTATTATTTGGATAATAGTTTTGGATGTTGTTTATGTTTCTTTTTCTTTACAAAATGTTGATTCGAAACAGACTTTTTAAATTTAAAAGGCCATAACTGTAATCTGAGTGTGTCGGATAATGTTTGTAAAAATTTGTCAATATTTAACAGTAAAACCCCCAGTATCAAAGTAACTTTTCATATGAATTGATGAATTTTGTAGACGGAGGTCACACATTAACAATAAAAGCACTAATGCTTTAAAGAATTCTTTGAAGCACTTGTACTTTGACTTGACGGAACAAATTTTAAAGCCATAATATCAATTTTGAGAAACAAAAATGCATAAACTCCTTTATAAAAATATTGTGTTTAATTATACATTATTCAATAGACGCAGACAGTTACAAGTCGTGTAAATGCACAAAATTAGTACTTTGCACTAACAATGAATTACTAAAGCTTATAATTTTAGATCTTAGTAGCTTGGATGGAAAATATATTTTGACATTTTTCTTGCCACATAAATAAAGTAGGCCATGATTTATTAATTAAATTTTCCCAAAATAAATGTTTAAAAGATCGTTGCTTTCAGGGGTATATCTGTGATAAAGTACGTCCATGATAAATCGAAAAATTGAGACTCAAAGTTTTATTTCCTGACAGAAATCTTCCTTAAAATAAAAAGACAGCCAAGTATTAAATTATGGTCTAAACACATACAGACCGTAATTTAATACTTGTCTGTCTTTTTATTTTTCACTTCATATTTCGCAAAAAAGTAGTTAATAAAAAGGCGAATTGTACAAAATTTTGTAAAAATCTGGTTGGAAAAATACATAATTAAACACTCGTATCTTTTCGAAAACTCGCTTCGTTCGTTTTCTAGAACTTTACTAGTGTTTAACTATAATTCATAATTTTTCCCACACGTTGTTTAAATAACTATTAAATCACAAGTTGGTATTTTATGAATTAAATTAGATAATATTTAATTAAAACTTAATATATTTTATTATCATAATGATTTTTTTAAAACAAATAAAATTTGTAGACATTAAACTTTAAATTAAAAATTAAATCTTCTTGGAAAATAATTGTATTTCTAATCATTACCATGTAATTTACATTTTAATAATTTCTAGGAAAGGATTTATTATATTATAAAAAGAAACTTCGAAGATCATTTTAAAATTAATATTGAATCCGTGTTTAATGTCTCCCATTAATTTTTTTCCTTAAAAGGATTTTATTGAAAGAATTTTAATACTTCAATCTCTTTTAATGCATTCGGCTTAATAATTTCGTTGAATAATATTATCTTTAGAAGAAGCCTGTAACGATGTCTGGAAGCGTTGTGAAGTGTGGCTGTATCATCAGCATTCAAATCAGCCTGTTTTGGGTAAACAGAGAGCCCCGTTTTGGGTAGGCGTTTTGTTGTATTAAATTTTCTCGTAATTTTTGTATTGAAATTCGAGGTAGGTAGGTCTCTTTCTCTGCTCGAAGGTAGGCAGAGAGCTGTCTCATTGTCTCACGTGCGATTGAATTGAGGAAATCGGCAGAAATGATGACTATTCATAAACGTCTCCTGTACATGCATCTTTGGAAGATCACAACTCATCTGTGTACTTTTAAATAAAATTTGTAATGTAAAATCTTTTTCAAATTTGAGACAGATTTTTGTTAGTCAAGTACATGTTTTATAGTACAAGGACTAATGTCTTTCTCTTTATTAAAAAGGCAATCATTTATAATAGTTGAGTAAATTAATTAAATAACTACTATAAGTAACTAATTTTTAAAACCCTTATTATTGTAAAGAACTTGTTTAAATCATTCTATCAATATTCAATGCAAAGTCTGCTCTCCAGAATATAATACAAAACAAGGAAATACTTGTATGTAGTTTGACATACAACATTGAATTATTGTGTTAAAAAATTGTAGACAACCTTTTTGAAACTGAGTTCGTGGGTTTATCAACAACTCTAATAAATACTATAAACCTAATAGGTTTAATATAACATATTACATTAGTTAAACAAAACAATGAATTGGTCCACCAAATCCTGCTATAACTCGAGAATAGTTTGACGGATTATGTTATTTTTTGTTTTTCTATACAATTGTCAAATTAACATTTTCGTCAGCGACAATTAACAAAGAGGTTAAACAGTCCATTTATTTGGTTTATATTTTATCGCAAAAGGATTTTAAAATAATTAATGCACTTCATCAGGCTTCCTTGGCTAGATGCCGCTCCTTTCAGAGCATAATGCAGCATGATTAATATACTCAATAACTACAAATAGTTCCGATTCTTTCCAAATTTCATATGTCCATGTTTCAAAACATTGTTTGATCAATTCAAATTTTAGTTTAAAATTGATCACAAAAGTATTTTCAAGTTAATTTTATTAAATATTGGGGTTTTCCAGGCGGTGCGACGATAGCCGGGTCAGCTAGTTTATTTTAAAACTTTTTGTAATTTTAAAATTTTAAATAAATTTATTCAAACTAGGCTTCGAAAAAAGTCTAAGAAACATTTCTCTTCATTATATCGATTAAATTAAAGCCGCTCAACCTTGTAAAGTTGACTGGATTTTACGTGACGTCATTAGTCGAAAGAAAAGTACATGTATCAACCTGGTCGTCGTTTTTTATTGTTAAAATGAGGCCTAGACAAATGTATACTGTTATTTAGATTCTATCTTGTACCGAATTTAACACTATTTTCTTAAAATTTCCATAATTTTTGACCGAATTGGGAGAGAGACTTTTTGCGACTTTTTTCGCTTTTCGGTACAAAATAAATTATTGGACCCAAAAATTATTGTCTGAAGTAATTATTTCACGTATTTAATCACTTTAAAAGTCTTTTGTTACAATATTTTCGATAATTTTCTTGCATACAAAATCAAAATAATGAATGGTATCCGGCTGATGACGTTTTACTACTAATACCACCACAGATCCATATAACCTTATTGTTAATTATCGTTGGATTGAATAAACTTTTTTTTCAATATTTCTTAAATTATTTGAAGAATTCAAAATTCTTTTAATTGTTCTTATTAATATTTGTCAATAAGAATATTAGTCGGTTCTTACTTAAGCAAAACTCTAGTACTCAAATGAGTTACAGATTGTAAAAAAAACACTAAAAAGTATGTTCATGTAGTTCGCCCCTTGTCCATTGTCAAGACCGATGACGACAATGTTGAAGGTGCAACTCTGCTGAAGAGGCACCAATTAATTCTGTCCATTATCCAAAAAAAGAAAGAACGAAAAGAAAGAATAGAAATGAAAGAGTGCTTGATATTGGAGATGAAAAAAAGAGAGAGGAACGGAAAAAGAATTCCCAAAATCTGATAACAAATTGAAAACAAATCTGAACGACCTACGATTAGGATTTTGTTGTGATTCGTGGTGGTGGACCACAACAACAGACCAACAATTTAAATCGGATGACAATTCAGAAGAGAGATCTCTTCTCATGCTGGCTTTTGATTGTTGCACCCAACACACAAAAAAATAAATAATCACTTGTTTGGACTTATTTGGACGCGCATTTACTCGATTTTAAGCGGGAAGGAAAAAATTGTTGACTCTTATTAAGATTGACATCTCAATTTGGCAGCCATGGAGCCAAGTGTCCGTCTATGACATTGGGAATATCTATCAAATTTCAGCCGAAAATATTATCGCAAGATTACATTTGTGGGACATTTGTGAATTGAAATGTTGATTTGCTGTTTTGCTATTTATTTTAACTCTTTGCACGACATGTTCTCGTAATTCAGTTTCATTTCTAGTGATACAATGCTGTTTTAATTGCCAATCGATTTTAATATGTAGTTCTTCAAATCTGATAAAATAAATTAAACCTGTTTAGGCCTATACCGGAGATTGAAAAGCCGTAAAATTTAATTGATAATAAAATTTTAATAGGTGTATAACTTACATGTTTATTTGTAGGATTAGTATTACTGAGAACTTCAGAACAACATCAATTGGAAATAATATTTTTAAATAAAAACAAATATTTTTGTTATAGTAGTGTAAGTGAATATCAGTTATTTTATCAGTATTTTTAAATCATTAACAATTACGAAATTAAGGCCATTTTTATAGCAGAGCATTTTGGAAAACTTTTTTAATGAGAAAATTATATCTCGTAATGAAATAACTGGATTTAATTATATTTTTGTTCTCAATTAATTACCTGTAATAGTCCAAGATCCTTATTTAATTGATTCCTAAATAGTGAGTATATGCCTTCCTTCCTGAAAAAAGTAGAAATAAAATTGCATTAATTAGCTGGATATATTGATTTAATTACAAAACAAATTATATTTATCACAGTGAAATGAATCGACGAGACATTCAAATAATTTGTCATATTTAATAGTTATTTCTACACCAAGGTCGATAAAATAAGTCGGACCACCTTTAAGGCACTCGCTACGCTCGTGGGTTGAAACAAACCCTTGTGCTTCACAATGCTTGTCAACCGTGTTATACAAAATTTTATGCAGTATATTTCTGTAAAAATATACTTTGCTCTGTTTCACACACTATACTGCCTTTGTTACTTATAAAATATATCGTTCGTAATTGTGGAAAAAGGAAAGAACAGAATTTTATTTGAATAAATTCAAATAACGGTTTCGCATTTTTATCAAACTTTAATTTCATTGCAATGATTTCTGAATTTATAGAAACTTTATTGGTAATCGCTTTGGATTTCTCAGGTACAAATTCGAATATTTGGGTAATAGTTTTCTGTGTTTCTATTTCATAACAAAATGTTGATTCGGAACAGAATTTGTTAATATAAAAATCCATAACTTTAATCTGAGAGTGTCGGATAATATTCGTTAATATTAAACAGTTTAAACTTCAGTATTAAAGTAACTTTTCATAAAAATTTATGAGTTTTGTTTACAGAGATCACACTTTAATAATAAAAAAGCACTAGTGATATAAAGAATTTTTTAAAGCACTTATGCCGTCTTTGACAGAGCAATTGAGTGTCATAATATCAATTTTAAGCAACTAAAATGTTTAAAAAAATATTTATTAATTTGCGGTTTTGCTTTGATAATTATGTCATAGCTTTAAAAAAAATTTAAATAAAAATAACTTTTGTTAATAAAAATCTCCATAGATTTTCTAAATATCTTTAAAAGAGTTGATAAAAATCACGTGTGTATTTAATTAATAATACAATCTATTTTTTAAAAGAAACATTGTTCTAATGGTTTTCAAAAGCCACAATTAGTTACTATATTTGATCAATAATGTGTTTGTACTATAACTGGAACATGATCCTTTCGGGATTGATCATGTTCCAGCTTCACGTTTTGTCCTTGATGATTTCCCACATAGCCAACATAGACCAGTTCTTATTGATTATGGTCTTAAAGTCGATTTGGTTGATTCTATCCCGATTTCGAGGTGGAATTTTAGACTAGCAAAATGGGATCACTTCTATTTGCTCGATGGAAAACAGTTGCGCCCTGTTCCTGAAAACTACGATGTGTTTGCTGGTATGATAATAATGGCTGCTAAGAAAAGCATTCCGAGGGGATTTAGAAGAGAGTACGTGCCTACTTGGGATACTGAATGTTCAAAGCTCTATGACGAATTCACGAAAAATCACAACACTGCTGCTGCGGACATGCTAGTAATGCAACTCAATGAAAACCGACGAAAAAGATGGC
>JXOV01007098.1:31379-63147 GCA_001014945.1 Clogmia albipunctata | reverse complement strand
TCGTCCATGTTAAAATTTTTGTCGAAATGATATCTTCAAATGATCCCTNGAATACACTTGTAAATAGTGATCTGTGCTGGTGAAGAGTTCTCCTACACGTTGTACAGTTTGATTTTAATATTCACTGCAGTGGGTCGCTTCATCATAAAAAATTCGATGACTGTTCCGTGTTTGATTTCGTCCATGTTAAAATTTTTGTCGAAATGATATCTTCAAATGATCCCTAAAGACTAACCCGTGGTCAGTTTTGCCTCAAAATTTATTCTGTTACCAGGTAAAAACGTCTTTACCTTCCTGTGAAGTCCATATAATCCTAGACTTTAGGACATCTGAGATTATACAAGCAATTGAGTACTACTACGTACTTTTATTTAGAATTCGGAGATATAAATAAAAATAAGTAATAAAAATATATCTATGACAGAACATTTATAAAACAATCCGTAAAACATAACGAGAATGGAATCTAATTATTATTCAAATCCGATGTTTATTTTTCAGTTTTTCTTAAATCGTTCCACGAAAATAATCAATACAAATTTATTGTAAAAAGGAAATACATATTTTGGATTCTTTTGCATAATTCGTTGGAAATGAGGACATCTTTCCAAAGAAAGGGGGACAAATTGGTGTTTGTTATTCCGCCTGGACCTGGTGTGTTGACAACTTCGTTATTGAAAAGATAAATGGTATAATCTCGACCAAATTTATAATTAATGGAACCGCCTCGTGTCCGTGAATTGAATTTTTAATTAGAGAATCCCCCCCAAAAATTACTACGTGTTTACAAAATTACACGAGAATCCCACCCCTGGGAAAATTTATTCCAAAGCAACAACAAACAGGCTCATTTTTAAATATTGTTTTGAATCATGGGAGATTTTTACATCGATGTAGTTAAAAATAATACAATTAATATCAAAATAAATCGAAGAATTATATTGATTTAGAAAAATTTTTTACTAATTATAAGCCAATAACAAATCTATTTTGATTGATGTATTAAGATAGTTTGAAAATTATAAGATGAAATTTTTATGCATTTAATTTTGTAGGATCTTCTTTTCTTGATTTAAAAATTGTTATTTTGAAAACAAGGCCGATAAGATAAGTCATTATTAAATATAAGGGTTGTTTAAAGAAGGCCCGAGTTTTTGCTTAGCAACCGTGTTTTATACAAGATTTTATACATATCTATATAAATTAACATCAAATTCTTAAAAATTCTTGGAATTTCTGTAAAAATGCATTTTGCGCCCTCTAAGATAAACCACAAATAGTTTATTTTAAAAAAAAACTGTTCATTTACACTAACAAATCACAGTTAAACCACGCCCAACAAAAGTGGCATACATATAAAATTGATGGATTTCTTTCATGGAGGTCACACTTTAATAATTAAGAAAAAGTCCAATAAAGAATTCTTTAAAGCACTTGTGCTATAAAAGCGACTTTGACAGAACAAAGTTTAGTGTCATAATATCAATTTTATTCAACAAAAATACAAAAAAGATATTTAAAAAACCCAACAAATAATTTGAACAAAATTTTATAATGCTTATTATAAAAAACATTAGAATTTTATTACACTTGCCAGAAAATTGTATTGAATTTTCAAACGTAAATTCATTTCAATTGCAAAACTCGTTAGAAATTGCACAAAGCTTAGTGGGTAACATGTAGGTAAATGGCACAGGTTTCGTTCCATTAGCGCCTTCGTTGCATTACCGCGAAATTCATTGAAGAAAAAATGTGCTCGAATCAAGTTAATATTGTCCATACAAGGGAAATATTATTGACTCTCATCTTCTTCACATTTTCTGCTCAGATATTGACCAGTCCTCAGGAGGTCTTAAAACTCTCGGCCGCTTATAAAACAAACAGGAAATTTGTGGTACAACGAAATTAAACTTTAAATCTAAAATATCGTTAATAATAACACGAATAAAAATACCATTAAATTCAAAATAAAATTCTAAAGACGAAATAGGAGGAACAGGAGTTTTATGTTTCCGAGTTAAAATACGGATTTTACACACGAGCAAGACATACTTTTTTTTGCACTTTCCCTAAAAAATCACGTAAAACTAATTTAAAAAAATTGAACTTTACTACGGTCTCTAAATTATAATGCATAATTGAAATCGATGAATACGAAAGTGCCAAAAATCCTTTCTAAGTTTGAAAGATAGCCTTTGCGTTGATTTCCAATCAAAATGATATTTTAAAAAAGGCTTTGTAAATTCCAACTCCAGTTACCCAAAGATACGTTAGAATAGCTAAATATACCTGGACTCGATTGGTCTTCATTACCAGAATTTTGTCTATGAGAAAGACAGAATACAGAGGTTTTTTCCATCGAGATTCTAACAACTTCAATCTCTAGGTTTATTACTCACCTAATCCTGGCCTGTTCTAGCCTCTCCACAAATCGTCTCAAGCTCCTGCCCTTGCTCTCCGAAAATATAATCCCAATCAAATCGATTTCTTTTTCCGTCCGCAATACATTAAAGGCAATTAAAACTAATATACTGCATGTCATAACCTAATTAAGTAACACAAAAGTCAAAGCCCCAACGAAATTATTCCAAAAAATAACTATATGCGACCGAAATTACATAATAACTCATATCACTTTACCCTTTGACAGAAACATTTCGAATAAATAAGCCTTTACAAAAAGAGATTTTCGTGTCATCAATCAAACTTTCTCCCTTTATCATCACCTAATCTAGTTAAGCGTTTAAGCACGATTCTTTATTTGCTAATAACACAAAGGGCAACGAACTGTGAAAACGCGTGGTGCTCATAAAGCTGTACAAAGAAAATATTCTTCCGAACAGCATTAAATATTCATCTTTACAGAATAAATTTACAGAAATCGGTTGTGAACAATCATAAAATAATAAAAAGCGGTTAGCAATTTCAATATTTGGCGAAACAGAATCAATTGAAACATATTCAGCAATAATCAAAGTTGTTGCTTTATTCTTATAATATTTATTATTTTATAAAATCCAATGTATAAGTACAATAAAAGTTGATAAGCTAGAAATTTAAAGAAAGCCCTTGAATTTCATAATGTTTATCAACCGTGTTTTATACAAGACTTTTTGCATGTTTCTTACAAAAATCAATGGATTCCAACTTATTGGATTAAATTTGTTAAATCAGAGTGAGGCTATTTAAAACAATTTGTAAAAATAAGACTGAGAAAGTGCTTTTTAAATTAAGAAATTCCGTTATTTTATTCAACTTAATAACATACAAATGAAAACGTTGATTATTACATTCATTTAATTTTTGTATTAATATTTATATAAAAATTTGTAACAGATTTCACACTTTAAAAAGAAAATTACATAATTATTTTATTGAAAATTTCATGTTTGTACATTCTTCTTAAAAGCTTTCGACATCGATTTCTGTTTAATGATGTGTCACTTTTTCGGACTAGTGAAAATTTTGAGTTTTTATTTCACTGGTGAAAATCATAAATATACCAACTAAAAAATTCCAGGTGAAATTCGATTTATTATTTTTATCGGCATTCCATTGGATCCTGCATTGTCTTCTTCTTATTACCAACCGACAAATGTAACTGTACTTACGATATCGCTCTAAATTTCAAACAGTCATTGTGAATTTTATACGTGCCCTATTTTAATTTTGAAAATTGCATAATATTTCGAATAAAATACAGATTTCATAGACATGCAATTTTAATATCGAATTATAGCAGTTAATTGGGAAGTTGGATTGTGTGGGTGTGTCGTCGCCAAGCGGTAAATATTTTTAGGGTCCATAAGACACAGTGTTGAGATTTATATATAATTCCATTAAAATGTGTGAAAATTTTGAAAAATTTGTCATTTAAATATGAAAATTTCGTTGTTCTTTTTGCACAATTTGGATAAACCGCTGTGAACAGTTTTATTGTTAATTATTAATTGACAGGTATTTTTTCAGAATTACACAAAATGCTGTTTAATACACATGTGAAATCGGTTATTACAGCACTCATTTACCTATTTTTACTCGCTGCGCTCATCAAAATACATGGTAAATTCGTGTTGTAATAACTTCTATTTCACCACTTGTATCGAAACAAACTAGTTTTAATAAAATGAAAAATTCACATAACGGCTCATATTTCACACTCATTTCTCCGTTATAAACTGCTCATTTTACATCATTATAGCACATAAAACTATAATTTACATCGCAATTATTTAAGACATAATATTCCAGTGGAATTAGAAAATGAAACAAGAGCAATGTGAGGGAGCAAACTAAATTTCGAATCTGAATTTAATAAAACCATTTTTGTGTAAATTTATTAAAAATTTCATACGATTTTGTTTAAAAAACGGTCGCATTGTTAAACACAAGAGCCTTCTTTAAAACACTCGCTACGCTCGTGACTTTAACAATCCACATTGTTTTGTAGTGCCTTATCTTATCGACCTAATTGTTTAATTAAATATTATGCAACGCATATTTTTACACCTATTTAAAATCAGTCATTATAAAACGAGGAAACGAGTGTGAAATACGAGCAGCAGGATGAGTTTTTCATCGCTATTATATTTTCCTTTAACAACATTTTCAAAAAGTAGAACATTACGAAATCCGGATCATTGTCCAAAAGTTACCTTTTCGATACAGAAATAAAAGAAGAGCTGCTTTCAAAGCGTAAACTTATTAAAATATTTGCCAACATACGATTAAGTGAAAAAAATGATTAAATTATTCGTTCTTCAACACAAACCAATTCAAAAGCGATTTAGTTCTTATTATCTCTAAATTTAATTCACCTAATGGACAATAAAGGTAATTAAAATAGGTAAACAAAATGATAACTGTCACATTAATGGATTTCATAAATCCAAAGCGGGCTAAAAATAGTTTTAATTCATTTCAATCACAAATCCGACGAACCTGTATTTTCGATCCAGTGAAAAACGGGTTTCACTTTATTTATTAAATAAATCTCCTCCATATAACGTGACCAAACCTGGATGGATTCACTGATTTAAATAATTGGGCAATTGTCCCATATTTGGTAACACTGGAAAGAAGAAGTAAAATCAAATAACGAGACGAACTCTTGGGGAATGAGGGACTGGAGAAAGACACGTGCGTAGGAGGGATTATTATCTTTAACACGCAACAATCTTTTTCCAAAAAAAAAAACAATCGACGAAAAAACAAAAAATGAAAGACGTGTCTGTATAATTTTTGTAATAATTTATTTTGTGTTTTTTCTCTTGTTTTTGTTCCTTTTTCAGTTTTTTTTCTCCATCATCTTCTTCATCGTCTTAATTTATTATTTTAATAAGTTAAATAATAATAGTATTGTTTCCATTTAATTACATTCATATTTGCTTTGTATTCTTTTTTTAAAAATATTATTTTGTGTGGATTTCACATTGGTATAATATTTTATTCGTCTTCTCTTTCATCGTCTCATTTTTTTTTTCTTATTAAAAATTAATATTTTGCAATTTTTCTGAATAAGCAATGGTTTTTTTGTTGTATATTCACAAACTCCCTCCTCTTCTGTATTTTTTTAAGCAGCAATAATATGCATTTAGAGTTTCCATCTTCTTCTTTTTTTAATTTTAGAAATCTTGCAAAAATTGTACAAATCCCTCTTTTTATTCCTCTATAGTTTTTTTTCCTTCTTTCCTCTTATCAATGTATAAAGCAACAGATTCTTGATAATTAATAATTCGTCTCTCTCTTTTATCTCATCAGTTTTTCGTTTCAGCTTTTTCTGCTTTTCATAGCTTCCTATTTAAAATACTATAATGCCAAACATGCATTAGTAGAAATTAAATGTCGCTGTATCTTTTTGGATGGGGACGTTGTTCTGCAGGGTTCGGACTTGGTCCTTTGATGAGTCTTCTATTGAATAATAACAATTACACTTCTTTAAAGTACTATACAATCATCATGTTGGCCTTTTCAAAGAATAGAGCTATACATGGATGGATTCTGGAAACGGCTGGGGATGGGGGCAGTTAATTGAAGCTGAGGGGTTGCGTGATATTTTATTCTATTGGCAAAACAATAAATTGCAGTTGTTCTATGGTAGTTTTGTAATGGATTCTTTTGAAAATCCTCAAGAATTTTCTGTTAAAACAAATTAAACATCTTTTTAAAAAAGTGCACAATTTTTCATGTACACTCTTTACTTTTCTTCTTCCTCTTCTGTCTGTTCATGAAGTTCGTCGCATTTATAAAAAAATCTTTACAAATTACACTTGGGGTCCACATTTATTACAAATCATCATATTATTTTCATCCTCCTCCATCATCTCTTATACAGAATTGTGTTTTGTATAGTAGTTGATTTAGTATTAGTTTCATATTAAAGTTCCACCAATTTCTCTCCTCTCACCTTTCTTCTCTCCATTTTTTTCTTTAATTTTTATTGTTGTAATTACAGATTCGTCTTCTAAATGGAATATTAGTAAAACTAGACTTTAATAATGTAATATGTATATGTATATATTTACAAGTTACAAATAAAACAAATTGGTTTTGTCAAATATTTTTTGTTAGTTTCGTTTTTCCTGTTTTTTCACCTTTTTTCTCTTTCATCTTTGTTTTTTTTTTAATTGTCCGAAATACAAAGTTAATATTTGATTTCAGAGTCGTGCAATTATGAAATGGATAATGATAGAATATTAATTAGAAATCGACCATTTCGTTCATCCAGTCATAATTACTTCTTTTTTTCTATTAGAAAAGTTTCTTATGTCACAGCAAATTTATTGATTGATTCTCTTAAATATTTTCTGTTATTTTTTTTGTCTGTAGTTATATGATTTTTTTTATTAAAAATCCACTTGTTTCAGGTTAGAAATATATATGTATTTTTAGTTAATTTTATTTAGCAGTTATTAATTAAATGTGAGAGTTGTTGTGTATTTGTATATGAGTGGGGGTGAGAGTGCACTATTTATGAAGCTAAGGTTTAACACTTTTGTTTTTTTTCGGCCTGTTGTTGCTGCGGTTACTGTGATTAATTTTTTTATTATTTTGTTATTCACTGTCAATGAGAAGAAAAACTAAACACCGGTTATTTTAATTAGACTATTTTAAATATTGATTATGCCACTTAGTAAATGATTTCCTTCAATAAAATTGAAATACCAAAAACACAATGGTGCTTTCCTTCTCCCTTTTCTTCCCACCTTCTTCTCAACTTTGGATAGTTTCACTATTTTGTTGTTGTTTTTTTAATTAGTTTGTCACCATCAATTTACACTTACAGATTATCCAATTTTGTCCTATAATAAATCTAATTCTTTTTTATGTTCTTTTTGTAAATGTGATCTACGAAAATGCCACCATTTTTACTCTTTAAATTTAATTATTAAACAATCATCTCCTTCTCTCTTTCCCTCTATCTGATCCTTTCTCACAAGAAGTCTCAAATGTGCCAATAATATACAATTATATCCACCTATTTTGAATATATTTAATATGTAATGTAGTTATTTACCGAAAGACACTCAAGTGAACTGTTATAGTGTTTATGTTTTTAATTATAATTTCAATATTGTTCCTTTTATTATTGATTAATTGTTTGACAATATTGGTTTAATTAAAATGACAAATCGTAAAACGAATTTACTTTTTCATCCGTCTAATAAAGTCCAATCAGGATTGGCTATTGCAAAACACAGTTTCTATTTTGGTCTTTTTGGTAATTTTTAAGAGATTTTGTAATTTTTCTTTGTGATTTTTATCTGTTTTTCTATTTTGTTCTGGTTTTTTGTTTTGTTTTTTTAATTACTCTTATTTAGTTTAGCGATTATTACCATTAATATTAGCATAGTATTTTTGTAATTATTGAAATCTTCTTTATTTATTACTCTTTGTACTATTCAAAAATGTTACACGAAACTCTCTACTTACAGACGTTTAATCTTATTATGTTTTTTTTCGTGTTTGTGTATAGATATATTGTATTGTATATATTTTTAATTATATTTTTATATCTTTCTCACTTCCGCTCTGATGTGGTAATCAGCCGATTGAGAGATGATAATTAATAACGATAAAGTTTGAGTTTTATATGCAAAACAGAAAAATCATCATCATTTTTCGCAACTGTTTTTGTCTCTTTCTCTTTTTCGTGTATAGTCTTCGTTTCGGCGGTTGCATGTAGTTTTTTTTGTTGCAAATTAGGTGTCCTGTCTTCACCACCACAAAAGTTATCATACAGAAGGCAACTTATTTCTTTTTTCAGTTTCTTTTCTGCTTTTGTTTTGTTTACTTTTTCAGCAATCCATCTCTCTCTAATTTGACCTCAAATAGTCCTGTCAGATAAAACAACAACTCGGATTATCATCATATCTTTCAAACCGGAAAACTTTTGATTTTTTGTCGTCAACACTATCTGATTCTTCTACCCACCCACCCAGCCAACAACTCTGTCCAAGTTTATCCAAAATTACATTAGATAACTCTTCAATTTCTTTATCTCTTTCTGGTTTTTGTCTGTCTCTATCTCCCTTTAGAAAAGAAAACATGTCAACATTTATTTATTTATCCAAAAGTTTTGCACCACCCAATCCTTGAAACTTTCCTCCCACTTCGCAATTCATCCGTGTTGTTTTCGTTCGTCTCTCTTCTGGGAGGTATGAATGAATGGAGCATTCTCTTATGAATAAATTTCCTTCGAACCGGTTATATTGTTCCAAAAAATTGAAAAGTTTTTAAAAGGAGAATATTTCAGAGGAAAACGCTTTTTAAAAAGAAAAATCTAATGTTATTTAATTTTTTCGTGTGGTTTTTTATTAAAGATAAAGTATCCAATTAAAATAAATTACATAGTCAGTACGTTGGTAGTTGGGTATTTTTCTATTTTTATAAAATATTAATTTGTTAGTCGAAAAAACAAAATATACATTATGCTGACAATTGTGTGTTTGTAATGGAATTATCGCTGTTTTTGTTTGTTGCTGTAATAAAACACTGACCCACAATTAATAGTTTGCCTCTTGTATTAATTGGTGGCAGCGTTTCACTTGGATGTGAGCAATCTTAGAAACTAATCTCTACAATAACTAAATAAATAAAATTCAAAAACAATATTTACAATTCAGTTTGTGGGCAAAACAACAAACGAAACTAAAAACTCCAATTTATAAATATGTATATTATAATCTTGTTCTTGACCTTCCATTTGATTAGAATTGTTATAAAATAATCTGTTTTTCCAAGACACAGAAGAAGAAATTATTTTTATATTGGCCAATCTCTTTTGTTACAGACTGTAAATATACCCATGTTGCGTTGAATTATGACACGTTTTTTTGTATTATTTTCTCAGATTTTTGGATATTTTTTTTGTTTGCTTTCTCTTTTAATTACTGGTTAGTAGAATAAAGTGTTATATGTGTGTTTGTGTTTTAGGTGTGCTGTTTTTTTTACCAATGTTCCATTATTATTGTATTATTGTTTTTTGCATTTTTCTTTCGTTTTATCAACTTTTTAATTAGAGACACAATTCAAACGACATTACAGAAACAAATATAATTTTAATATGAAAGTAGTGAGATCACTAATCAACTACTATTTAGAATTATTAAATAATAATAATTTTTTGTCTGCTCTTATGGTTAATTTTTTTTTCTTCTTTATATTTATATATATTTATATTTTTAATATAATATTTATAATACACTTGCTGAACCAAAAACACAATTTTCCAAACCATTTCTCTGTTTTCTCAACTTCCTTTTGGCCAATTTACAATTTGGCAGAGTTTTGTCCTATCTCTTCTGACCTTGGGTGTAATTTTGTTTTGTTTTTTTCTTTTGACAAGGCTCCTTTTCTCTCTTCATTCCTTCAACAATAGTACAGTTCCGTTTTGTATTTTCTCCTGCTTCATCTATCTTCATTTGACTAGAGGGTACAATATTAGCGTTTATCGGTGGTCGATATGTCATATTATTTCTTTGTGTAGTAATTAATAACATCATTCTGTCTCTCTCTTTCTCACAAGCTTCACAATTTCTTCTCCTCTCCTCTCTTTCTCTCTAATTTTTTTCTTCTCAATTAATTATTCACAATAGAAACAAACAAATAATATTTAATATAGCTCTTTGATTCATTATCTTTGTACAAATGTTTCCAAATTATTGTAAATTCCCCTCTACTAAAAAATTATTGTAATTTTTCACGCACATCTTCATCATCCTCCTCTTCAAATCATCATTTTACGCGCAAAACACAATTTACAAACAATTAACCAAATAATTACTATAAAATTAAACGGAAATATGATTTAAAACCAATTTGCAGTTACAAATTAAAAAAAAATTCCTAAATATACAGTATGTTTCATAAGAGTACATCATAAAATACAGGCTATTGGATAACAAATATTAATCGAAATAAAACAGTTTTAATCAATAGATAGTACATGGCGATCCTATGCAAAAATTTTAAAATAATTTTTTGACTATTCATTTTTTGTTGTTGTTGTGCTAACATACCCTATCGAATTTTAAATTTCTCTTGTACGGATGATGTTCTATTTGTTTTTTTTAACAAAAAAAAACAAATTTAAAATTATTTACAACAAATACTCGAATTTATAGAACAAAATCACAAATTTTTGAAGAAGAAAACCCCATTTTTGTCTAATGATAACCCAAACAGTTGATAATAGCAGTCAGCAGTGCAGCAAATTTTGAGATGTAAAGCGTCTCAAAGTTCTTAATTTTGCTGCATTATTGGTATTGCACACTTATCATCATCATTATAATCATTATCATCATCAAACAGATGTTTACCCGTCTCGAAGAGAGGATTTTTTTTAATTAAAAAAAAAAATCCAATCCAATCAATTCCTAACCCTTTTCCTTTGATTAATTTTGTGATTATGGTCTAAAATTCAGTTAATTATCCTTCTATTTTTAATACATACCAGCTCAAAACTGGATATATCGTTTTAATTGGCGTGCAAAATAATAAATTAAATCTTCACATGTGGTTTGAACATACAAAATAAATTTTACTCTTGTTTTTTCTTCTTCTTGATGTTGTTTAAAAATAGAAATAAATAGCTTATGGAATTTTAAAATAATAAAATTATACACTCATTACTGGAATATGTTCTTCATCATCTTCTTCTTAGTTGGGTGTGTGTGTGAAGGAAGAAGAAACTGTACAACAAGGGGGGGAACCCTTTCATTTTATAAATATAGTTAAAATAGTTGTTGTTGCTCTGTGGATGTTTTGGCGCCAATCTCGTGATGTGAATCTGCACAAACTTTGTTTTTTTTTTATTGTTGCTGATGCTGGTTTTTCTTTGCACACAACTTTTGATGGAGATCTGAACTCTGTTTGCCCGCAAAAAGATTTCCTATACACACAATCTCTCCGAAACGGATTTCAGTTGTTGTTGTTGTTGTCACAAAATGATGGATGCTTTCCTTTTTATAGTCCGTGTGTTGTTTAGACTGCTCTTGAAAAAATTTTAAAAAGCAGTTGCTGCTGATTTCATGCTGATACCCGCTGTAGAAACAATAGCTGTTTGTGGAGCGCGATGTATTGTAGTACTAGTTGATGAATTGAAGTTGTTTTTGTTGTTGTAGTTGTTGGTGAAAAATATATTTGAACCGGAATTCACCAGTTCGCAATTTTTCATTCTTGGTTCGGTACTTGTTTTTTTCTCTCTTTTTTCAAATGTGTTTTTGTGTATATTGACGAAATGGTCTTATTTATAATAATATAATCTAAAACGATAATAATAAACGCCAAATTAGAACAAAACCGATATCAATTGACTTTTTATCCCCAACGAAAAACCAACACCAATCTATTTTTAATAAGGTACTAAAAATATTATAAATAAAAGCTTCCTTACTTTGAGTCCATCATCTCGGATAGGGTTAACCGCTTGGTCGACATCACGACGCCACTGTCCGTTGAGCCGGACTGTAATGATTGTACTGAGGAGTGATCATCCGTGTCGGACTGATTGCTTGTATATCCAATCACATCCACTTCGTCTGCAATAATCAAATAAAAATTGGTTAAACAATGTTTTATAAAATTGGTTTAAGGTAATGTAAGGTAATGTTCAAGTAGAAATAATCTAGAAAAAGTTCTGAGGGCTTGTCAATGTTTTTCGAGGACATATCATACAAAATTGTAGGCAACTTCGTACAAGTAAGCCTCAAATTGGAAATGTTCCAGATATATTATATATAGAGATGGATTGTGCCCAATAACACCTGCATAAGATCTATTGTGCATTTGTTTAAGTATTAGTTTTAGGTAAGGAGAAGTGCAACTTTCACAATGAAAGTCACAATCTTCCGAAACGGAATATTTCTAATCTCACTTAATTCCAACACCTAACGATAGAGAACCGCTCTTCGAAGTCTAACCAAAGCCCCACATTCACATAGGATGTGTTTTGTAGATTCGTCCCCTTCCAGGCATAACCTCCAGATTATAGGGTCTCCACTGATATGGCCATTTTATTCGAATAATATCTGACAGGAAAGTGTTCTGTTAAAAACTAACTAGTCCTCTGAGATCTGTCCTAGCAGCCATCTAAAAAACTGCAAAGATTATATTCTAGTTGAAATTTGGGAATGAGATATGTATCCAAGCAAAACATGCCGCGATTTCTCACTTTTGCAAAATAATGGGACTACTTTAGAGCAATGTTGGACGGAGATTAATGACAATTCAAATTGTTTTGTCATCGTTTTGCTATTGATTATAAGTCATAAGTCAATTGAGATTTATCAAAAAGGATAATTAGAGAAATAATGATTTACAACCGACAAATATGTTCCCAAGCAAGTAAATACTGTCCAATATCCCAAAAAGGAAATGGATTAATTTATGGGGGCTTGTAAGGTAAGACCGACTGCGATTGTCTTAAATAAGCTAACATGATAACAAGGCATTATTATACTGGCATGGACAGATTCGACGATACATTACCACTTCATTTGTCGCAGAAAAAATGCATTTTTTCATGACTTCACCGTTTCACACTTCTTCCGTTATCATCACAACATTTTTGCACAACTTTATTTTAATTATTTATACAACAAGGTCAATAATATAAGTTATTTTTAAACACAGGGGTTCTTTTGAGCCACGAGCAAAGTGAGTCCTTAAAGAAGACTAGAATAATGCTTATCGACCGTGTTTTATACCAAATTTTATGCATTTTTTTTAAATAAATGAACATCAAAATCTGAAAAATTCTTCGAATTTATTTAAAAATACATGTTGCGTCCTCTCTGATAAACGACCAAAACACGTAGTTCATGAGTTCCCCGATAGATGGCTTTAAAAAACCATCCGTTTACACTAACAAATCATAGTTAAACCTTGCTCAACAATATCATAATATCAATTTTAAGCAACAAAAATGCATAAAATATTTTTTAAGGTACGAGGATCTCTAGATTAAGTAAATTGAGTTAAAAAGAGACTATATCTAAATTCAAAACATAACGTTTTGAAGAAAAATTTCTTTTTTATGGTAGGCAAATTTAAGCTCGGTCAGCCCTCGTATAGCTGAACATTAGATTTTTAAACAAATTTGCGAACATCAGACTATCAGCTATGACTAAGTAATTTCCTATTAATTTGGCATGTAGTAATTATGATAATCCATTTGCAAAACCCGCAAAAAATCCTCTCTCCATATAATTCTTAATTTCCTCTCATTTGAAATCGTCCAACTCATTTGAGATAATTACCACACTCTCTCTGTGCACAAACTGTATAAATTGTAAAACCGCCCGTCATCCAAATTCTATTCCATTATGCGCGCGTCTCCTCCGCTTGACTGTATTTACATAATATATGGTTCACAATATGCTAATTGCACTTATTTAAGCTCCGTATGACTTCAATAAAATTTCAATTCATTGTGAATTAGAGGGAATCGAGTTTCGAGGCATTTTACAAAATTGAACACATAATAAAAGCTTTTATTAAAGTGCCCCATCCACCTCTCATCCTCGTCCTCCTTCTCCTCCCAGTCCACCTCTTCTCCCCCGCCGCCGTCTTTATTAACGAAAATTCACTAATTGGTACTTGGCACAGAGACTACAGATAATAATCAGTGTGTTTATGTAGACACATTTTGATGGAACATCTATCCCATCCATCTGTCAGAGAAGAACAATAGAGGCTGGTTGGATAACCACAAAATTACAGTTCTAAATTTACATTGTTCCATATCACAACTACACCAACTGTATTATTATCATCTCTATTTATCTCCCTCTGCATATATATATGTGCATGCAGCAATATTAAATTGCAGTGTGTCGCACAATGCAAAAATTTGCATTCTAATCGCCACCAACTTTGTGCAAACACGTACACACATACACATAAAATGCGAAACCTATAGTAATCAGCAAAGTTTCCACTTCATTAAGCAAATATTCTTCTTTGGCACCAACGCCAATAGCTTCCATTCTTGCCAGCCTTGCTGCTACTGCTCCTCCAGCTCCTACTGACGCTCATGCTAGAGACGACACCACCACCACGTTCAAGTATTCAGACTGCAGCAGTTTGACACTTTTCATTCCACTCAATTGGATTATGCTAAATTCACTTAAATTGCACACAATATGTATAGAAATTATTATTAACATTCTTATTGTTATTTTCATTACAGATTGCTCCAAAAGTTTTGGATACATCTTAAAATTGCATTTTTATCGTTAATTTCTTGAATTTCAATACGTTATTAAGTACGAAGTAGATAATAAAAAAATTAAATCGAATTAAAACTTATGAAGAATCAAAAACAGAAAAAAGTATTGGCAGGATCTATAAATAACAGTGGAACTCCTTTCTTTACAGAGCTCAGACCTATACTGCCCTAATGTGCGGTGGTAAAGAGCAAAAGGTAATATTTGCAATATTAGATTAATTTTTAATATTCCAAAACATTATCTGGATATCGTTACAATCCCGAAGAGATAGAAACATAAATTTTATGAGTTTGGAAATATATATATATAAATTGAAAAATTGTTTTTGTATTTTTGTGCATAAAATTTATATTATGTTTAGTATCATAATATAAATATTGTTCTGTCAAAGACGTTTTAATAGCACAAGTGCGTTAAAGAATTCTGTGTGCAATTCCATATCGAAAATTAGTCTGTATTTAACGCAAATTGGTTATGTAACGATTTACTTCACAGCACGCGTGCGGTAATATTTCAAACATTTTAGTCGCCAATTTAATGAAATAACAAATTGCTGTCATAACCAAATTTATTATAAAATAGTTTCATTTGAAAATTTCGTGGTGAGTTGTTGTTCCAGATTTACATAAAATAACGTTCAATACACATGTGAAATAGGTTATTACTCGCTACGCTCGTCAAAATAGGTAAATGAGTACTATTGCTCAATTTCAATAATTGTATCGAAATATACTGTTATATTCCCATAACTTTTAAAATTGTTAATGCATTTTTGTTGCATAAAATTGATATTATGATTCTAAAATTTGATCTGTCAAAGACGTTTCAATAGCACAAGTGCTCTTAAGTATTCCTTAAAGCACTAGTGCTTTTTCTTTATTAATAAAGTGTGACCTCCGTGAAAAAATCCACAAATTAAATCTAAATATAACGCCTTAAAAGAGATACTAATATCGGATTTCTCTTTCAAACAGAACATTACGGATTGTTTCAATTTAGATTTAAGATATTAATTGAAAGATCAACATGATATATCCTATGTGCGGGTAAGAGAAACAAGATATAGCTTTCTCCATCTTCCCATGAAATTAGAAATGAAAAAAAAACAATGTGTGGGAGACAAATTTGATTTTAAGAGAACTAATGTTCTTTTTAATTTTTTTTTTATAAAACACGGTCAAGCATTATTTAACATACGGGGTTTTAAAGCACTCGCTACGCTCGTGGCCTAGTATTTAATAATGCCTTATCTTATCGACCAAGTTGTATAAATAACTATTTTACACAAAAAAATCAAAACATTATTGCAGAATTAAGTTTTTTAAAAAATACTACCAAAACTAAGAACTTGGAAAGAGCACCTTCCACACATTAATTAATTAATCCCCAATTTCTTGAAAACCCGTGTTCATAATAATCGGAACAGTCTCTATAAAATTCATAAGCTTCCAATTTGGCTGTATTATCATTAGTTTTGGCTAAGGATTTTAAAAGACTGTGCGAAGGAGCATCATCGGAGACGGATCTAGAGCCAAGTCCAAGTCCAGAAGCGCTGCTTCGCCGAACAAGAGACACAATCTCAGTCAATTCAATTAAAACTCATCATCAACATAATAATAAGGCATTTTTAATGCAGATCACGTGCTTCTTCCCTTCTTCCAGCCATGCCCGCCATTCATCCAGAATGAGAGAGAGCACCCAACATATTATTCTTGGCCCAAGATCAACTTATAACAACCATCTTTTTGTGCATTTAAATTATGCATACCAAAGTTTCAAAACAGTTTCCTTCGCCCTATCTCCTCTACTATATCTTTTCACTACAACTACTCGTACTATTATTATTTTCGTCTACTTTTATAGAAATTTATACATGAATATTCTGGCATCATTGATTGAATGCTCTTCATACATCCAGAGAGCACTCCTCTTCTCCTCCACGTCTCTGGTCCTCCTCATCCCCAGCTTCATACCTCTTCTCATCATAAAATATGTACACTTTGTTGCAAAGCACATCGACAGCATTTACGTAAAATTTCAATTTCCTCCCGAGAGACTTTGTGCAAAAACGTGACAGAAACAATTTTCTAAAGTGACCGTGAATTTCAATAATTTTAACCCCTTCTCCTCTTTCTTCTCTTCTATCTTTTCATCTCGCACCCAGCCACCTTGTTCCTTCTACCTTCTTCAACATATTTAATCCAATAAATTCTACCCAAATTAATAATAGATTTATAATAGATTAACCCAAAAGGTTGCTTTATTGGCAATCATTTTAGACATCTCCAAAACCAGACAAATTCCTTGATGCTTTTAAACTTTAATGTGTTAAAACAAAGTTTAAATAAACTATTATACTATACCTAAAGTTTATTTGCTTCTACAAAACAATAATAAAACCCAAATTAAAAAAGAAAAAAAAAACCGAATATAAAAGTGTTATTATCTGTATCTTAATAACTCATATGAACCATGTTTTATACAAAACTTTATACATTTATACTAATATAAAAAATTATTTTAAAAAAAATTGACAATAAAACGATTAACAATTGTGCAATATAATTATAATAAATAAATGAACGATTTTGTCTTTGAACTATTATAAATATGTTTTTTAGCATAAAATTTGGGTTATCGGAGAACCCATGAACTACGTTTACTTGGGATAAGTCATTACTAAGCACTCGGGTCTTCTTTAACGCACTCGCTTCGTTCGTGGCTTAAAATAACCCTTGTCTTTAATAATGACTTATCTTATCGGCCTTGTTGTATAAATAACTATTAAAGATTTTTAAGCAAAGATTTACCAAACTAGAGTCACCGGGAGAGCGCGAGTAGTTTTTACAAGTTAAATGCTACAACTTAAGTATCACAGGTTTAATCACTAGACGATGGTAGATGTCTCGAATATATTAATCATACATAATGATTTAGAGAAGGTCAGTGTGTTTAATAATGCTTTTTAATCTTGTTTTAAACAAAACTTCAAATTAAATCCAAAACAACTAAAATTAGTTTTAAAATAAATATTTCTTTTCCCTCCTTTATTATTGAATAAAAAGTGATTTTTAAATAGCAATATTGTAGTAACTGTAATTATTTGATAATCTTCAGTTAAGATAAATTTATCTTCAATGGTCAATTATAATGAACCACAATCGACTCTTGATTATTCGAACTTTCAAAGGACCATTAAAATACTTCGAATTATCAAGAATTTAAATTATAAAGTGGTTGTTTGCTGCTGCTCAGTAACTTGTTAAAAGAAACGGCGCCTGAAATGCTGCAACCAAAATTTGATTTTGTAAAAAAAGGCGTGAAGTATATGGAGTGACTGCCTCCAGCAGCAGATATTGGCCGTTGAATGTGTGACGTCATCGACTCCGCTGTAATTCATTGTTTTGATTTTGTATGAACTCGAAATGAGGACTAGACACATATTATTATTATTATACCGAATTTAACACTATTTCTTTAAAATTTCAATTCTTTTTTGACCAAATATGATGAGAGAATTTTTGCGATATTTTGGCCATTTCGCCTCAAAATAACGGACATTTAGCATAATAGAGCCAAAGAATATTGTCATGAGTTGTATTGATGGTATATAACTTCTTTAAAAGACTTATGTCATAAAATTATCATTAATTTCCTTGCATGCAGCGGAGTCGATGACGTTTCCACTACTACTTCCACCACAGATCTGGATAACCTTAAGTTCTTATCTGGATAACCTGTTCAGTTAGCGTTGGTGACAGATAAGTTTTCTTTTTATAATTTTAGTTATTTTATTATAATTCAAAATCAATTAAAACGAAAATTAAAAAAATTAAAAACTGAAAATGCGTAGAATATTTACTTCAAATTTCTAGTTGTCATTTAACTGAAGCCTTCAAACCGACCATGCTTATCGTTTATTATGAAATTTACAGCAGTTACTTACAGAAACATATTAAAGATAATCATATTAAAAATTTCATAACATTTCCCAGACAAAATAATAGCATTTTATCGATAATTTACACGAATTACAAATTTGTAAAAACATAATTCAAGTCGATTGGTTTTAAAGTGTTACAAAAACAATATGTTTAATAATGCATCTCTTTTAGATTTTCCCATATAAATAACAAATAAGCAATTAGACAAAAAATCAATGATAAACTTTGCAACTTTTGAAGAAACCGATACAACAGATTTTCAATAAATTCTTATAAATAATAAACTATGAGAAAAGTTCAAATTGAGCAATTAAATCAGCAAAACCTTAACTTAGCAAAGTAAAAAATGTTGATTTATTTAAAACTAATGAAAGACTTTCATCATTTAATATTTATAACATTTCACGGGAAATTCATTATAAATGGATCGCCAATTGATTCGTAATTATATTTGCTCCGACAACAAGATCGATGCGATAAGGCGTTATTAAACAAAAGAGTTTTTTTTAAACAAAGAGCATATAGAGTGCCTTAAGGCCCGAGTGTTTAATAATGCTTATCGACCGAGATTTATACACTATTTTATGCATTTTTAAATAAATTAACACAAAAATTAAAGTGTCATAATATTAATTTTATGAAACAAAAATGTATAAAAGACTTGACTTATATTCCAGGTTGGAAAGAATAATTTTTTGTATCTTTTCCTTAATAAAGAATTTAATAACTATGAAAAGTAAAATGTGCCAGTTATTTGAACAACGTGTGGGAAAAATGAACTATAATTAAACACGAGTAAAGTTCTAGAAAACGAATAAAATGAGTTCTATAAAAGATACGAGTGTTTAATTATGTGTTTTTAAACGGTTTTTTACAAGATTTTATGCAATTTATGCTTTATTTTTTGCTCATTGAAGAATAATAAAATAGCCCAGTACTAAATTAAGGTTTAAACACATACAATTTAGCAAAGTATTGATGTAAAGTGCATAGAACTTTCGCTCCAAATTTTTCGATAAATCATGGAAATAGAGCACAATGTGTCATTAATATTCACTTCATAGCACTAATCATTTAAACGACATTTAGAAACCAGAACCAACATTTAAGAAAAACATTACTGTTAGTCATTTAATTAGGTTTTCCTAATTCAATTTGATTAATGATCATGGCTTACTTTTGTGTAGTGGCAAGAAAAATGTCAAAATATATTTTTTATCTGGGCTACTAAGACAAAAAATTATGATTTTTAGTAATTGAATATTAGTACAAAGCACTAATTTAGTGTATTTACATGTTTTGTAATTGCCTTCGGCTGTTGAATAATGTATAATTGAATATGATTAAATTATGAAGCACTTTCTAGATTAATTTAAGATATTTTTCATGATATCCCACAGTTCTGATTACAGTTTTAAAAATCCTAAACCCATTACCTTCTTTTATCAGTTTCATGTTTTTAACGCCATTAAATCTAAAGATTCCTCAATTCTGTGGTAAAATCCGTAATCGCTGTTATTTTATGATAATTCCATTACATGTAATTACTCTTTAGATTTGTTTATACGAACGTTATCGATAATAAACTATTATTTTTCCATGAATTCGGGATCTGGTAAATTTCTGGTCTTCTCAAAATAATCTCCTTGGGAATGTGCAGCAGCAGCAGAGACCAGCTCTTGAGAGCACATCACATCAGTAATTGTTGCTGCTGTTAATACTCGCCCATAAATCACCACATAAACAACATTTCAATTAGAATCTCCATGTATTTTTATGGCCATCGCTCCATCTAACCAAAATTCAAATCATGCTTCGAACCGAATGGATCGGAAATCAATTTTCATAACCGAAAACTGTCTGGCTTTTGGCTCTTTCCGAGGGAGAGAGACCGATTCATATTCCACATCAAATTGTGTTTATTTATATAGATAGTTTTATTATTAATCCCTATGAATATACACTAAAGGCCAAAAGTATCAACGCACATATAGATTTTTTGCATTTTCGTGTCGAAAGGATAATTTATCGACATCAACTATGGTTTCAAAAAGCGTTACTTTTTCGCACTAGTGAAAATTTTTAATTTTTTTTACTAGTGAAAAAAAGTCATAATCTATAAATAAATTTGTTTCAAAGTCAAACTTACGGAGCCTGATTTTAGAAAACGGTACAATATTTAATCCAAGCCGTTATAACGGTCAAATAGTACCCGAAACCCGTTAAAAAGATGCCATTGTTAAGGCCAAAAATGTTTTGATTGAACGTGATTATTTAGGACACGATTAACTCGAAACTCGCCTATCGGCATGTTTTTTACATTAAACCACGTTGAAAAACGGCTCATTTTACAAACACAAATAACTATTATAATAATAAAACATCTTCACATACCAAATTATTAATATTTTTTTCTCCCTTTAAATTCCTATAAGGAACATGGGGAGTCCAAACCTCAACCAACGGGCTTAGACTTTTCATGACTATTTGTTTTCGGCGTATTATTAGTCCATTAATAGCACCTAGTCCAGTTGAAAAAGGACCCAGTCAATCCTGCCAGCCCAGGGATCGTACCCATGGCCTCCGAAGAGGCAGCCGGATGCGTAAGCACATCGGCTATAAGGCCGGTAATTATTCATATTTAACATGATTATATTTTAACAAGTTTGAATAAGTGATTACTGTGAATTTTATAATCAGCCACTTGATTTAATTGCTTAATAAGGACATTTCTTATTATGAATAATAAATTAATTAATTGAGGTAATTATTAAAACCGTATCCAGACTGGTTTTGATTGTTGCTAAATAATCGATTTTATTAATTGTATGACAGTGATTATTATTTATTCAACAAGGACAAAAACTGATGCATTATTAAACACTTGTTCTTTAATATCAATTTTATTCAATATTTGCAATGTGATCAATCGAATGTTTGATTTTTAGTAAATTTTTGTAAGAAAGTGTTGTTCAATTATTAATCCATAATTATTATTGATAAAATTTTTAATGTCTAACTTAATGTAGTAAAGTTGAGTTCTGTTTTATAGAACAAAAAGTGAAAAAAATACGATTATCCCAAGTTTTATTCTGATAAATGGTGTTAAGTAAATTATATTGAGTGTTTTTGCAACGGTTCTGGAAGTTAACATATGCTTTATACTGGTAATTGTCAAAACATATCAACTGGCGACGTAAGAAAATGGAAAAAGTGTGCAAATTAAAATAGTCACATAAAAACTGACGTTGTATAAAGGCAAACTGCTCACGTAGGAAATAATTTCAATTTCAATGTGTAAGCCTCGAATTAAAATTCATCTCTTTATTTAAAACTGTATTCAACACAAGAGCCAAATTATTTTAAAGTAAGCACGTTTATTTAAAAATAATCTTATCGACCGTGTTTCATACAAAACTTTATGCAATTTTAAACAATATTACACAGAAATATGTATGATTTATATTAAAATTATAAGATAATATCCAATACATAATATTCTAATAATCGTTATTCTTCTCAACAATTATACGATACATCAATATGCCATGAAGGCAAAATAAAATTCCGTCAAAATCAATCAGTTTTGGCTGGTAGTGTATGGTATTTCGATAGGTACCTTATGTACTCGTATATGCAACTAAAACGGCCCATGGCTGGAACCAGGGAACATATACGAACGAGTGGATCCAAGCGACGATAGAGAAATTAAATTATTCAAAGTTAATAACATGTCGGCCCCATTGGATCGGCGCAGCTATCCTCGATAAATTCACCACCCCTATTAATATTGACCCTTCGTTCCCCCCAACTCTATATCCTTTCTACTATTCTCCTCCTCCTCCCCCTTTCATCATTCCAATCTTTTCGCCGGCTGGAATGGATGAGGGGCCCATCTTTAATCACATCCGGATGGAAATATGGATGAAATGTGGAGCGAAAATATTAATTATTATAATTTCATTGCATCAAATATGCCAAAAGTAATTTGGCCAGCGTTATTGAACGTTCATGGTCAAATGGATTCCGTCCTGTGTTCATCATAAATGGGAACCCATTCGGATGGGGACACCCTTCTACAACACAATAAGGACTGTCCATATCGCAATTGGAACGATCTGGTAATTTATGTAACGTTAGAAAATTATGTATTTTCCTAGTCCAATACAAAATTTAATGCAACGATGGCAAAAATGAAAAGATCCTAATAAAGGACCATTACCTATGAATTTGTATACAATGCTTTGTGCAATTCCTGAAGAATTTTGAAAATGAATAATTAAATTCTGAACTAAATTATAAATTTTGATAGAACAGATGTTTAAAGGTTTGTCAATTTCGTTAGATTGCACAACAAATTTATATGAAAAGAAAATAATACGAAGGTTTGCTGTGAATTTTTAAGTTGGGACCAGAACCCGCTTTGGAATTATAGCGCTTATTTGTATATAAACATATGAAAAAGATAATATAACGATGTACGACAACAGATCACCGGAAGTCTGGTGGACAGTCATACCCTACTCCCCGTATATCGCCTGACTTTCTGCCTATCACAATTTCTATAATTATTAAGATAGGGATTCTTTAAAATGTTGAGTAGTTTATTTCGATACAAGTGGTGAAATAGAGGTTATTACAACACGAATTTACCATGTATTTTGACGAGCGCAGCGAGTAGAAATAGGTAAATGTGCAAAAGTGCAGTAATAACCTATTTCACATGTGTATTCAACGTTATTTTGTGTAATTCTGAAAAATTACCAGTTAATCGGTAATGACTAATAAAAACGTACGTTTTTCAAATTGTGGAATAACAACTCACAACGAAATTTTCATATTAGAATATTTAAATAATAAATTTGGTTTTGACAAGAATATGCAATTTCTTTAAATTAATGACAAGTAAGACACAATGTGTTTATTAGAATGAGATGGGAATACCTCTTAATGAAAGTCTCAAATTAAAATATTTCAATAATAATGTGTAGAGATTTGGTTATGACAACAATAATTTCATTAAATTGGTGAAAATTTTGAAATATTACCGCACGCGTGCTGTAAAGTAAACCAATACAGAATCAATTTCCGTTAAAAACAGGCTACTTTTCAATACGGAATTGCACAAAATATATTAACTTATTCTTTATTAGTGAGTTGTCACCTTATATTCAAGTCACAGCGAAGGCAGTTTATTGGTACATAGTTCTGAAAATAGCTGATAACTCATACTAACTGTCCATATTACTAACTTTGAACCCATCCTCTAAAGTGTACAGACCTATACTATCCTAGTGTGCAGTGCTGAACAGTAGATCTAATAAACAATTTTATTCTTCCCCACCATATTTCATCCTAATTTTTCTCAAAGGAATTACATTAATGAAATACTTTAATGATAACAATAACTAAGGTACGGTCAGAAATGGTGATGGGCAGGGAGAGCTAGGGCGATAAATGTTGTGAGCCTTCTTAAAATATATATATTTTTTTTAAATAAACCGGAATATAATAAGTTCTCAAACTCAAACTACGGTTAAAATACATAATTCCCAATTTGTCGTGTACAGTCCTTATTAAACCCATCCATCCCTAGAGAATTCAAACAAATCCCACCCAATGGGTTACTCTGCCCGACTGCTGTCCATCATTATTATGTAATGCCCCGAATTGAACATTAATAATTTGTATAACCGATTATGGCCAAAATGCCGGATCAAATGTCTGCTCCCATTCCCCAGTCATCGGCATATAGCATATAGAAAGTACCACCTTTAAGCCGAAAATAAATCGAAAAGTAATTAAAAGTTATATTGCAAAACGATGACTTATAGTTAATTAAACTGCCAAAAAGCGGAATCCCTTCAACAAAGTCCCACATCATACAGAGAAAGCACATTTTATGGCACAAACAACCCCTCACACTCCACCCCCTCCCTAAAACAAAGCAACACCCCCAGCAGCAGAATATTAAAGTCTACATTATTTCTCCAGAGCCCAAAAAGTTTATGCATTTTTGTTGTATAATTTTGACATTACAGTCGGAGGATTACTTGCTCGCTCGCTCTTTCTCTCCAGTTAGCTAGAGCTAGCTAGCTTCGTAAAAGTTCACTTAACGTCCTTGTGGGTAAACAAGTCAAATAAAATGCACATGGCCAAAATTTAAAAACACACACACACAAACACTCGCGCAAAATGTACCAAAAGTACTAAAATCAAATGACTTTACATTTTTACATGGCGACAAAATTTAAAACGACTCTATTTGATGGCAGAGGAACAAAAAAACATAAAAAGTAATATGTATTTTGCATAAAACTCGTTTCGACTAAAATTTCCTCTTGTTCTTTGCTGTTCTAGGAATTTGTCCCCAGTGCTCAATTTCTCATCTTTCCAAACGCTTTAAATAATGGGAACATTTTTCAATAAGCATGTCTTCAAATTCAACGAAATTTAATATTTCAAATCAATATTAATTCAAAAATTTTCAACCATTTCTCAATTTAACGATAATTATAATTTAATAATTATGATAAATATTTCCTTTCATGTTTTAATTGCTGAAAGCTTTATGAGTTCAATGTGTTATATAGGTTAATGAGATTCCCATTTGAATTAAAATATTCGATATTACTCTAATTGAAAAATAAAATGATAATTATAAATAAATAAAAAATAAGGAAAATATTTTGTTTTAAAAAATCCAATTAGCAAATTATCTACAAACAAATAGTAATAAATTTAATAACAATTCTGATAATTGACTATTTTTCAATTTTATATTAGGTTGTCTCACATGAAACTTAACACCTGTAAACTAAATTTCAAACAAATTATAACTTTTGTTTGTTTTCAATATTTTTCTTTGAAAACAACATAATATATTTAAGTTTATTATAAGTAAGATGCATCATCCCTGATTTTTTTTTCTCTGTCTACAGATGTTTAAAAACTTTCAAATTCAGATATATGTCTTAAATTTGAAAGTTTTGTAATCTGTAGGTAATAAGTCTATTAATTTCAGAGGTTACAAAAAAAATTCAGTTTTCTTATTCGTTCAGATTTTTTACTCATATTAGAACAGATTTTGATAATGAAAATAATCAAATGCTGTACAATTTCGATAAAATTAGCGAAATCGTTATTTATTACTTATTTGGTATCAGTAAGAACAGTATGGATTTACGAAAAGTGTTTGACAGCCTCGTGCGTTTACTACAAATTAAAGTGTTCCCAGTTTTCAGTAAGTCTGGTTAGAGAGTTGAACGAAAAATTAAATTATAGATAAAAGATATATATAAAAATGGATATTCTTTAAATTTATAGGTTTGATTGTGTTTTATCAATCATCAAATGTGCACGGAAGAATTAATTCTTTTTTTCTATGCGAACAATTGTATAAAATTGTATTTAAATTGTTTTAGATTAATTATTATTTTTTTAATTCGACTAAATGATTTTTAAATCTGTCTCGTGGCCGATGTGTTAACGCATCCGGCTACCTCTTCGGAGTCAAGGGTTCGATCCCTGGGCGGATAGGATTGACTGGGTCCTTTTTTCAACTGGTCTAGGTGCTATTAATTGACTAATAATACACTGAAAACAAAAAGTCACCGAAATGTCGCAAAAACCCGTTGATTGAGGTTGCGACCCCCATGTTCCTTACAGGAATTGAAAGGGAAAATTTATTTTAAATGATTTTTAAAAGAATATTTTGATTTTTTTTTGTGAATCGTCATTAGAAACAGAGGAACACTTTCTCCACAAGATCAACATTTGAAGGTCATATCTGTTATTCTAAATTTTATTAAAAGATTCTGACAGATATCAAGTTTTATGTGAGAGAGTTCAACTATATTTCCATTGATTTTTAAAAGTATTTCTTAACACAATCGGGATTTATTGTAAAATAAGTAAAAATAAAGAAAATAATCGCATAGAAAACAATTAAAGTAGATAAGGCATATTATTTAACTTATAACAATAGGTAACATATAAAACTATTAAAAGAATAATAATAAACTCTATTAAAAAAATGATTTAGTGACAAAACCATAAAAGTAGACCCATTAAAAATGGTAAGTTTCATGTGGGAAACCCTAATATATAAAAATATGTAGTTACCACCCAATATGAGTAAATAATATATAGCAAACTTAGGTTAAACAAAATTTGACGTGAAATTCTTAAAGAAAATATGGAATCTGACGTCATATCATACAACAACAATCCAACTCCAAAAACCTAATTATTAAAAGGCAGTGTGGTGAACATGAAAATAGTATAAGAAATCATTAAAATTTATATAATAATAATTATTCCCACGACATTCACAACGGAACTAGGGGTAGTCTCAACCTCAACCACGGGTGTTAGACTGTACACGACTGTTTTTGTTTTTTCAGTGTATTAGTATTCAGTTAATAGCACCTAGACCGGTTGTAAACGGATCCAGTCAATCCGCCCATTTTATTTATTTGTTTGCGTCATCACTAATTTATAATTCGCTATGAATATTATTTCGCAATGTTGTTGATATACACACAAATGGAAACTTTTTCGCGCTAGATAAATATCCGCCCGGGATTTGATCCCACGACCTCGAGGAGGATGTCCAGGGTACTAACCGCTAGGACACAGAGGCAGATGAAAATTTATAACAAATCTGAAAGTTCGATTAAAAAATAACTAACCTATATTTATAATAACATTTTATCAATATCTGATATTTTTATCATAAAAAAGAAAACTTTAGTATCACAATTCACAATGTCGTCATTAACTTTGTCGGTGGCAGAAACTGGTAAAGTAAACGGGGATTTAATTGGGCACCAACAAATTGGCATAAGGGCCAAACGACTGCTCCTCCACCATCATCAGAACCACAAGCAAACAAATAAACCATCGTCAAGTAAACTGATAAATTAATAAAATTAATCAAGTGCCCGTATATAATGCACTTGCAAACTGTTTAGTCTGCAGTTCAGTGTTTTATTATCTTTCTGTCTGTCGTTGGCTCGCTATCAGAATCCCATATACAGCACAGCACACACACGCTAAATAAATCGATAAATAAAAAATGGAGGGATGGAGAGAAATTCTTAAATAAAAACAACAACAATCGATTCCATTATTAATGGCACCATTTAGTATTTACTGGCCCTGCGATAGAGAGAAGGTCTTCCTTTCCTAACTAAAGCAGCACCGAAAAAAGGAGGTGGTCCAGCCAATTGCTGGGGCAAAGGAGGATGCCAGAGGAGGAAGGAGCTTGGTTACAGTTCAGCACCAGGGCGACCGGATTGGTCCATTAATCTTTGGGCTCAACAATTATGGCCCCATTTTCACCAGAGCTAAAAGATTCATTGCCAAATTGCGATTCGCTATCAGCACAATAAATTCCAATTAAAAGCAAGATATTTGGCACTTGGAATGTTGCCCTATTATTATACAAACAACCGACAACGTATTGCTCCCTGCTCCCTTAAAGAAGAACAACAACCAGAACAACTCATACAGACAAATATCAGTTTAAATTTATTACCCTTGGCGGAAAATTGCTGATAAGATTTAATTTATTTAAAATCCCGCAGATTCATCACCACCCTGTCTATTAATAGAATTGGTTAGGGGAGGCGAATCTATCCGGAGAGAACTTTAAAGATATCACAAGCAGCAAAAACCGGGTTTTGTGTATACATTTTTTTGCTAATTTCCCGTTCCTTCGATAATGTACAATGGTCGAGAAGAAGAACGTTTTCCAATTTTCTTTCTCTCACTCCTTACACATCCCTTCTTCTTTCTCCTTTTTTTTTATGATGCATGCTTATTTCTCCGTGTATAAAAGTCAAAGCGAAATTTCCCTAGGATATTGAATAAATTGCATAATTTGCATGATACAATAATAATAATAATAATAAAAAGAAAAGAAGAACTAGAGACCAATAAAAGGAAAATACCCTTAGCAATGAAAAATTATATTGCAATTTCCTTAACTTATTTATTGCAATAATCTTTCTATTTTCAACTTTGTGCTTTTCCATTGCCAAGCTTTAAATCATATACGTTTTTATATTTATGTGCAAGATCGATCGACTTTCCTCCTCAATAACCCCCACCCACCCCATCCATCCTATCCCATCCTCCTTCCGTTCCGCTTATTATTTTCCTACTTCATTCCGTTGTGTATGTGTATATAGACGACATCGTCGTTTCGGTCGTTCCTTCAGCAAAACCGACATCAGTAGCAGCAGCACCAAAGACGATGTCGTCAGCGTTGATATTCCATTTTTCAGGATATTTTCGATATAGAAGGTCTTCCCTTTGCCACTGTTACGACGATCTAGTCGAATCCACGGGATATCCATATGGATATATTGAAGCATTTAAGATATTTTCGGAATTTCTCACTTGTCGTCGTCGTCCTGAACGCGCGCGCTCTCCCAAGACATTAATAAATACATGTGCATATGGCATGGGTATAAATTTAATCCAATGTGATGGAATAATTTGCACAAATATCACACCCACCCGCCCCCATACTCTTGTCCCACATCCTCTCTCCCCAATTTCCGTTTAGAAACATGTCTTTGGCACATACAAATTCATACATTGAAATATCCTTTTTGTCCAAAATAATAAATGGAAGGATTGTAGGACAACAATAGCAAAACAAAGCCTTTCTCTTCTTCTTCTTCTAGATTCTAGGATTCTACTTGTCTCCTCGACTTGTCTGCTTTATCCTCTTCAAGTCTACAAACTTACCCGATTCACAAAGCGATGACGGTGATCCCGTTGACGTTGTTGAATTTGTACTAGATATTGTTGAGGTGGAACACTCCGAAACGGACCTTCGCTTGCTCAACGCTACACTATACGTCAGCTGCTCCAGCCTCCGCTTCAAATACCTTTGTTCTCTACTTAAACTATCTCGTTGGTGCAATTGCTTCCTGTCTCTATCCTCCAAATTCTGCAAATAACAGACAAATATACATTTAGAGCAATTTATTACATTACATTCCGAGATTTGTTGTAGTTTATTGCCCTATTATTCAGCGCGAAGGGATACATTTTCGTTGGTAAAATATCAATTTTTGCCAATCTTATTGTTTGAAAATTAAACTATCATATGATTTAATGTCTTTAGGCAAAACCCTGGAGATGAAATGACAAAATTTTGATGAAATTATAGTTATATTTTTATGCATCACATTATGCATTACAAAAATCAATAGTTTTAAATTAAAATTTTAAAACTCAAATTTAAAAAAGGTTCACTAGTAAATCTCAAAAATATCATTATTGTATTGAGGACACATATTCAGCATCTTATTTCATTTTGTATTTGAAAAATAAACTTTCAATTTGAAAATCATTGACCTTTTAAGCAACATTTTGTTTTCAACAAATGTGTACAAAGTGTCACCATTGTTGACGAAGCAAGTTGGTTACTAAGATTGATTTTGAATTGGACTACGAAAGTACCAGTCACAAAAACATTTGAAAAATAATGGACGAAAAGAAGAAAAGAACGGAAGATGGCAGATTTGTATGAAATTTGGACTTGTAACATCTTCATGTGGCTTATTAATTTTTAAAAATATAAGTCGATAACTACCAACAAATTTAAACAATTTGCCCTGAAAAAATTTTTGGTGCTTAAAATTGATATTACGACACTCAAATTTGCTCTGTCAAAGACGTTATTGTAGCACAAGTGATTTAAAGAATTTTTCAAAGCACTAGTGTTTTTTTTAATATAATTATTATTAAATTGTTACCTCCGTAAACAATATTCATCGATTTATATGAAAAATATATTTTGATATTGGAGATTTCACTGTAAAATATTGACAAATTTTGACGAACATTGTAACGAACATTAAAGAACATTATCCGCCACTCTCAGATTACAGCTATGGTTTTTTATATTTAAAATTACTGATTCGAATCAACATTTTGTAATAAAATATAAACATCATTAAAAACTATTACCCAATTATTTGAATTTGTACCGTAGAAATCCAAAGCGACTGCCAATAAAGTTTCTTTAAATTCATTGATCGGTCCAATTGAATTAAAGTTTAACAAAATTGCAAAACCGTTACACTGGTTTATTTTAATTTAGGAATGTTCTATTCTTTTCCCGCATTACGAATAGAGCAACAAAGGCATGTATAGCGTGTGGAACAGAGCAACATATATTTCTATAAAAATTGAAATAATTTTTATGATTTTGTGTTAATTTATTTAAAATGCATAAAAATTTCTATAAAACACGGTCGATAAGCATTATCAAACACTCGAGCTCTCTTTAAGGTATTCGCTTCGCTCGTAGCTTAAAACAACCCCTTTGTTTAATAATGTCTTATCTTATCCACCTTGTTGTATAAATAACTATTATAGGATTAAAGACAAGAAAACAAAAAAGATGTCAAAAACTAAGTTTGAACAATTCAATAAAATACCCAACTATCATCTTTAATGTGGTTTTTATATCGAATTATATTCCAACTTTGACATGAACTATTCTGATTTTCTTGTGAGTGTGTGTCTTTTCAAGCATGAATTCTTCTAACAAAAAACTAGTGATGACGTTGCCAATATTTCTGTAGATTGTGACAGGTTACATCACAAGAATTGGAGGGTTCTCTTTCTTTTTTTCCCCTGTTGGATGTCAGTGCCAGTCATCTTGGGTATAAATGGCTTTACCAGGAAGACACACACACACACTTTTTGTGATCGATTTTCAACGAGTGATTTATCGCACGTAATCTCTACCCCAAGACTCGGACACTTGAGATTCCTTTTGACTATTCATTGTAGGATTTTAGTCGATTTTACTTTATGGTGAATCAAATATTTAAGATAAAATCTCTACGTAAAGTACTTGAGGATTTGCAAATATTATGAAAGTTTAAATTTAAAAATTAATAATTAAACCAAATATGATAATGAAAATTACCAACAGTAATTATTAAAAAATATTAGATTTAAAAAATACAATTTTAAAAATTATATATTATAAATAGTTAATTGTGCTAAAAGAGTGTAAAGTCAACTGTTTTTTAACAAGTGAAACGAGTGTGAAACATT
>JXOV01007098.1:3429-20979 GCA_001014945.1 Clogmia albipunctata | reverse complement strand
CCCCTCCCCCCCCCCCATTCCCACCGACAACAGTCCTTTTAGTAGTAATACCAGATCCCGTGTTTATTCCCCGTTTCATCGAACAACGACCCATCACTTTTCGTTGGGGATCAAAATGAAAACGCTTCCCCATTAAAAAACGAAGCCTCTCTCATCATCCCCCACAAATCCTTCAACGTCTCTAAACTCATCCCTCCATCAATTCGCCTTTTATTGTTTTCCGTATTTAATTCGTTTTAGTCGTCGACTTTGTCTTCATCATCATCGCCGCGCGTTGTCGTCGTTCAAGCCACGTTTTATTGCCCTTTTCTTTTGGGCCCAGCCAGCAAAAGACCACGAGACACACTCTGGTGTGTTTATGTTTTGACGAATATCAATCAAATTACCCTGCTCTTTGCTCGTTTGGGAGCTCTCCTTCTTCTCCGGTAAAACCGCGACATTTTAATACTTTGTCAATTAAAATCACAATAATTAAAACAGGAACATGGCCCCTCTTCTTTCGCAAAATACAGTTAATTAACCAAGTTTTTGATCAAGTACCGGGATCAAACTTCAAATGGGGTGGTTTTTATGAAAAGACGTGAAATACTGTCTCCCTTTTTAACAGCTGAGAATACTTTCGAATACTCCAATAAAACCTGAATCATTTTTTATCTTAAATAGCTCAGATCCATCGTTAATATTGAGAAATGAATTAAACTGAACTAAATCCTTTAATCAAACTAAACTTCACCCTGTAATCATTATTAATAGTTGCTCTTCCAAATTGATGATAAGGAACGTCTTTTTAACAAAAGTTCCCGTTTTCTATTTACGAAACATATTAATTGCATCACGTTTCGGGTTCCTTAACGAACCCCTAAATCCGGACCAACAGTCGAACAACACAATGGTGTAGAAAATCTATTAACATTTGCAATTAATTGATATTGGATTATGTATTGATCTATTAATACTTCCTTTAATTAACTGTATAGTCCTTCTTTGGAAATCATTTTCCATCCACAAATATTGATTGCTAATTTTACCGGGGCTAGTATTCTACATCCTATCCTATACGAGGAGTACGAATAAACTTAGGTAGGCAGTGGAGTAGAGTAGACACAAAGGCATATATAATTCCAATTAAAAGACACACACCACTACCTACCCATCATCATCAAACACACCCTACTTCTTCTTACCATTCTCCTAAATATATATTTATATTTATTTTGCCTATTCAAGTCCGAAAATAAATTATATTCTGGATCCCTTTGTGTTTGGCAAATGGATTGGATAACATAAGGCTTCACCGGCCATCAACTCTCTGAAAAATGGGCGCAAAACTGGCCGAGTCATTCAATTATAAAATCAACAAAACGACGACGAGGAGGCCCAGGCATAAATATTCACACAGCACAATAAATTATATTTTAATAAATAGTAAAAAAACGAAAGAAAGAAAGAAGCAGACATAGCCGAGGAACATACCTCAATAAAAAGTTGCTTCTCATCATCAGCGTCAATAAATCAAAATCGGTAACAGAAGACAAATTTGAGACGCGTCAATAAATCTATTACACAAATACACCTTCAGACTCTGACTACGAGTATTCAACAAAGTCTCCAATTTGAAAAATTGCTTTAATTCAAAGCCTATTACTGAAAAGTACTTTAAAATGCTAGAAATTCATACAATACAATCGATGAGCGAGGTCTTACATTTACCATACCAAATGTAGTTAGAAATTTGAAGGACTAGGAGATTAAAGTCGCTTATCACGCATGTTTTATACAAAACTGTATGCAGTTTTTTTTCAAAAACACAACTAAAATAAAAATATCACATTAAAGATCATTTAAATATCTCTGTCTTAATTAATACGATTCCTAAAATCTAAATGTGGCTGAATGCTTATTAAGCATGTCTTATACAAAAGTTTATGCATTTTCTTAAAATTAACAATTAAACAATCGATAAGCGAGGCATTACATTTAAAATCCCCAAAGTAATAAGAATTTAGAAATAATGAATGGTTTAAGTTGGTTATCAAGCATGTTTTATACAAAACTTTATGCAGTTTTTTTTCTTCAAAAAACACAATTTAAATAAAAATATTACATTAAAGTTAATTTAAATATGTCCGTCTTAATTAATACGATTCCTAAAATATAAATGTGGCTGAATGATTATTGACAATGTCTTATACAAAACTTTATGTATTTTTTAAAAATTAACAAATGAACAATCGATAAGCGAAGCAATACATTTAACATCCCAAAACTAGTAAGAATTAACAAATAATGAATGTTTTAAGTTGCTTATCATGCATGTTTTATACAAAACTGTATGCAGTTTTATTAAAAAAAATACAACTAAAATAAAAATATCACATTAAAGTTAATTTAAATATCTCGGTCTTAATTAATACGATTCCTAAAATCTAAATGTGGCTGAATGATTATTGACAATGTCTTATACAAAACTTTATGCATTTTTTAAAAATTAACAATTAAACAATCGATAAGTGAAGCAATACATTTAACATCCCAAAACTAGTAAGAATTAAGAAATAATGAATGAGTTAAGATTCTTATCACGCATGTTTCGTACAAAACTTAATGCAGTTTTTCAAAAATTACAACTAAAATCAAAATTTAACATTGAAAATTAATTTAAAAATCCCTGCCTTACTCATAACGATTCTTATAATCGTGTTCCTTTTCTTAAATTACAATTTTTGCGAATTTCTTGACCTTGTTAATATTTTTATAAAAATACATTAAACCTATATTAAAACGTAATCTATAAGCTGCGTTAAGCACAAATTCTTGAAACCACTTCTGAAAATATACTTTAAACAATAACAACAACCGGGGGCATCGTTTTTATCGCAAAAACAATTACAATTTAACTCCGGGTAAATATTGTATCTCCTCCATAGATTACTTTCAATTCCCTATAATGTATTGCTAATAATGTTTGCTACAATTCATCAAAAAATAAATAGGCAAACATACGATAAATGTACATATACTTTGTAGACTCTTTTCTTGGAAAACAATTTCTTCCCCCCGTCGTAATATTTTGCTGCTCCTCCAGCCAGCCAGTCAGCCCCACAAATTAATACCGATAATAACATGGAATTATATGTCAACACTAAATGTTTAATTTGTAAACAGCACACAAATTCACACACACACACACCCACAGACATTTACAGCAAATCGAGTTCAGTATGAGGCAAACAATGTTATTAATTAATAAAACCAATAATGTAATCCCAACTATTGTCATAAGAAAATAGACAAAGTGATCAACGGAACGAGAGAATATATTTATAACACTCCATGTCTCTCTGACTCTTTAATTTTCCTAATGAGAATCGGGGTTCAAGTATCGCTGATTGACACTCAATATTTTCATAAGAAAGTATCAAAAATCAACATTTTCCCTAGCCATCACCACAATTCAAGTGAGTGACAATTTGTTTGTGGAAAACTCATTGTTTAGATTGAGGTTTTTTCCAGTACAGAGAGGTGAATGTCTTCTTTGGCTGACAACCAAGACGACGACGTGACGCTTATGAAACACTTCAATTTTATTGATAGAATTTCTAATTCAATCACAAGTAACATTAATATTTATGCTGGAAGGGTGAACAAAATATACAACTATAACACATAAAACAAATAGGAAATCCAATTCCCAAATGGGGTGACAAATAAAATTTAGGATAGACCTTCTTGTCGACATAATTTAAAAATCTTTCAAATTTGATGAAACATTCAAGTCATTAAAGCAAACTTTTAAAAGTTCAAAAACTTACAATCTACTCGTATCTTTATCATATCTACTTCACACGATAGGAGAATTTCCCTTTGCCCAGTTTGGAATTTTCAAATTACTTTCTATCGGCTGAGTTTATTGATTTATCACCCAAGAACAGCTCCATATCCAAACACCCGGAGACATACATACATCCTTTATTGGCAATCTCTAAATTTATCACTCTGCGAGAGGAGTCTGGGGGCGCAGCACAAGCAATTCAAGAGTGGTGTATATCGTGATAAAAATTACCCTTTTTCATATTAAATTTTCCCAAGGCTTCCTCCACTTCTCGCCCTCCAATTTATTATCACACTCTAAAAATCTCTCTCCTCCTTTATCTCTATATACCTCCTACACTTTAATATACATTTCCCCGAGCTTTTGTACGCAGAATTCTATTAATAGGGAATTTCCAGGCTAACGCCATCGGTTCTAGAGGAAAGTGTGCGCCTCGAAATATATCAACTATGATGCCGTTTTGTGACTGACTGAATGACTGACAACAACCCTACCTCCTCTATTAATTCCAGCCCTTTCTCGATTCTCCTCGACTCCACATCCACCCATCCATCCATCTATCTATCTTTCTATTTAGATAGACAGATCGAGCGGCAAAAGGTGAGAAGGAAACCGACAACTTTTCACCTTTCCCTAACCGCCCTTGCCATGATAACAACAGTTATAATAATAATAACGATGATAAATGGGGTTCCTTCGAATGACAATCAAATCCCTTAAATAAACATTTTTTCGCTATATAATTTCCGCAAAATTCATAAAACAGTTTATTACAAAATACACCTCCTCACTCTGCCACTAAAAATAAAAACCCGTAAATACTCGGGCGCTCAAGTTACACACATTTTTGTTCGAGTAAAGCAACCCACCATTGTGCAACATATAATTTTTGGGTGTGAAAACCCATTAACTTTTATAACCCCTTCAAATATTCCTTTACACCGCACTTTGTACTTTACTTTTCTCTATCTATCTCTCTCCACCTCTGGCTCTCCTTTTGCGCTTAGAGCACTAAATCCCTTCCATTTAATATTTATAACCGAGCAATATACCTATCATAGACTATCAATCTATTAATATTTACATCGCAACACGATGCCGCGCCGAGGAGGCCCCCCCGTTTACATCGATATTATGTAATTGAAATTCGCTATTAAAATTATTGGTAGGATTCGCCCATAAATTACACAGAAATCAGGCGAAATGCTGATGATCACACTGTGTGTGAACATTCCAGTTCGGTGCGTAGGCGCACCACTACTCCTCTTTCTCTCCCTCCTCTCGACGGCGGCGGAAAAACCGGGAAAGCCAGGACACCACCATCAACCACCCAGTAGGGCCGACGATGATGATGTGGAGGGTTGGAGCGAGACAGACTACGATGATGGATAGAGAAAATTAGAAAGAGACACATCTGATAAAGTTTATAATAGCGGGCGCGTTCACTCAACAAATAAAACCCTAAACACTTGCTCACTCTCTCCCAATCTCTCTGTGCTGCTGCTGCTGTGTGCCCAAATAATTCCAATTAAATAATTTACAAAATTGAATTGTCTTTTATCCCACCACCATCACCATCAGCAGCAACAAAAACTTCCTCCCCCCTTGTTGCTGCTACTAATACACCAAAACCACCTGAACCATGCGATACATACCATAGAGAGAAAAACAAATGTGACAAAGGAAAATGTGTTTTCCAACCCATAACCCCGTAACGACCGACCAGAGCGATAAAACACAATGATAATCAACACACAAACAGGCGTCAGAATTTAATTTTTTAGCCTAGAGTAGCTATAGAGAACAGACAACAGAAGCTTCGTATGCCTGACTGGTTGCCTGCCTGTCACACAGCCTAACTAGAGAGACCGAGAGCGGAGTAGAAAAAAAAACGCCCGGAAAAAATTCCACCTCCGAGCCCGAGACTCAATTCCCATGGTGCATTCATATCCACCACCACACGAGGAAATAATAGGACTTTGCCAAGAGGAGACACAACTATAAATAAAAATATACCTTCCCTTCCTTCCTTCTTTACCTTGTGCACACCAGTACCAGAACACTAAAACCTTCTATCGAATCCATTTCCTGTCTTTGTTGCGGAAAGCCAGGAGATACTTTATTCCTTCAAAAATTTATGACATTAGCAACATCCACAGAAAATAAAGCCCAAAACCATGTTGGATCCCTTAAAACAACACAAACATCCATGGGTGCACGAGGCAAAAAGGAATTATATACGACTTGAAGGACACATCATTCATACTCCCTTTATCTCCATTTCAAATCATTTATTCAACTTTGCAATTCAATGGGAAGGAAGGAGGAGAGCCAGAACCAGAACCCAAGGAAAAATAAAAGAGGAGAAATATGAAGAAAAACACACAATTCCGGATTAAATTCCGAAATTTACCAATTTCTTAAATTCCAATTTGCCCAAAATCCATTTATTGGGCTTATTGCCATAAATTGGCGTTTCACTGAACCCCACCCCACTTTTAACAATTCCCTGCTGCTCTCTTCCTCATCATCCCATACACCCATTCCTTTCCCAATTTTATATTCAAATTGTATTATTTATGTACTTAACAGAGAAAGAGAGAGACCGGCGAGCAGCCTTAAGCCATTGGACAGGAATTTAATGAACATCGGCCGCCCCATGTAAATCCTGAAAGCAAATTACAAATTGTTTTAGCAGTGGTCCAGAACTACACAATGTTCCCGCTGATAAATAATGAATTTTCTGCAGATCCAATACACAGAGGCCGACGACTATAGGACTGCTCTGGTCAAACCATATCTACTGGAGAGACACAAAATTTAAATCGAACCACAAAACACAATTTCCTTGTCTTTATTGATCTCAACGTTCTACTATCTCTCTTCCCAAAACCGTTCTGGTACATACAGATACTTAGGAATAGTTTCCGGATGTCCTCAAGTCGGATAAATTATTAAAGACTTTATTAAACACCCAAATTGAACTACCACAAAATACTATTTCCAATTTCATTAGTTTGCTAGTGTATCCCTGGGTAACACCTTTCATTGATTTCGCTCTCTCTCTCTGTCTGTCGAGCGAAAAAACACTTTTCTCGTGTGTGCAATATAGGAAAATTTGCATTCTAAATCTGTCGCGCTTTCGGTTATTCTGTCCACGTCGTCGTCGTTGTTATTTGTATTTTCTACATAACACTTACTCTCTATTACACAAGTATATTAATAGGTACAGATTGGTATGGTGAAAACCGATTTTCTTCTTCATCATCGCCTCGTGCCCGAGCTCAACACACAAATATTCAATCATATTCAATCTCTGTGTGTTTTTCTCACCGTCAAAACATATTTCCGTTTATATATTTTTAAAAACATGACATAAATTTCAGCTTATTAACGGGGGCCCAACCTGCAAACCAGCCAAGCGACGACGTGGACGCCAATTTAAAACATGACAAGCAGCAAAACACACACTGCACAAGTGTCATCATAAACATTATATATAGAACATCAATGCAAATTTAATTAACATCGATATACAAGCGAGCCAAACTTTGACAATGACGATAATACTGATAATGATAATTCTCTCCGTAGCTCTGATAAAAAATAAAGGGGGGGTTTTGACACCCAAAGTGTACTTATCAATGCAGTTGTCGAGCTCCAGTTCATTTATCAACTAAATAAACATGGACGGACAGACAGACAGACACCCACCACTTTGGTGGAACCAGAACGAGGAGCAGCACCATCAGCTTAGCTCAATGTCAATCGAGCATATGGCGAAACGATAACTTTTCTTATATTCCAATTTTATTGACTATTCTCACCACCTCTCAACCTCATCGCCATCAGCCAGCCGTGTTCTACCGAGGCTGCCACCAAAAATTCAGCTCACTTTGGCCCATGGGGTGGAGGCAGTCAAGAGCACCGAAGAACAGAAAAGGGTAGGAGTAGAGAGGAACTAACGAAAAACCCGTCCAACAGTGTGGGGTGCTCTATTGAAAACTTTCCGAAAACAATCGCCCAGTGTGCTGTTGTTGGCTTAATGGTGTAATTTCCACATCACGTAAATCAAAAAGTTACGAGAGCACTGTTGTTGTTGCTGCTGCTGTTCCTCTACACATCTTCTACTAGTAGAAAGTTGAGGCCGATTTTTCCGGCCATGCTTTAGCTACATTGAAAACTGTTCAAGTTTTCTTGAATTAATACAAAAAGTAGCCAGTAAGTATAATTTTAATTTCAAAGATCTAGTCCGATAATGAATCCAGGTAATAAAAAAAACAGCAAAACAATAGAGGTACTCCACAAGGGCCCACCACTCTGTTGCTCCCCACTTTTTAGATTGTATTACCTGTGATAAGTCGTTTTATTTTCTTACAATTTCTTTTTTTGTAATTCTCTTTCTTGCTGCCGCTGAAAGCATCAACACAGAGCGCGCACACCAGTCTTTGTTTCTTCTTACTTGGGAGAGTTTAATTACTCCATTAACATACATAATAGATGGACATATGTTTATAGTTAATTGTAACACAGATTTGAACACATACTGTAGAAATGACTAATAACAGCCGTGTCTTTGGCCAAAGAGTTTGAGGGCTTTTATTTTCTGCAGTTTTATGAACTTCCTAACAGAGTTTTATGTCATTCTTCTTCTCCAACCTCCTCTCAAAATTGACGCAACTCTATTTTATTAATTCAGTTACTATTTTCATTATATACCTACTATTCCACAAATTGGTCTTTGATTCTGGTCTAGAGCAGCTCTAGAAACGATGACTCCATTAAATCTTTTTCTTTAATCCCTCGCTCTCCTCATCACCATCATTGCTATTACTATAGGGTTACAGTATTATTACGATCATGAATTATAGATAAATACAACTTTTAATGGCCCAAACCATAAATTGACTCAAGAAATTAAATCTGTTAAATTAACTGACATGCCCATGGTCTCATAAAACGGGAAATTATTTGCATTTCTCCCGTTTGAATCCATCAAAGGCTTTAACCATTAAATAAATCATAAAATCATAAACCCTTTTCCCATCATCGACTCAGGATAGGATATCCATTTTCATTATAGGAGAGAAAGCCGTATCCCTGGTCATCTGTAACAAATCATTTTTGTAACCCATTGCATAGAAAGCAGGATTCACCAATAATCTGGTTTTCACTACCTGGATCTTGAATTACTTAAAAACGAGAAAGAGACGACGAAAACCACTTGGAGACTTAAAGTATTCAAAACACCGCGCGCGCAAATATACAATCGCAAAAACCATTTCAAACTCGGTGTGGTGCGATACTTAATTTTATTACATTGTTGATATTTGAATAAATTACAGAGAGCTGCCGGGTACCGTTATTTGAGAATCTCCCTCCTCCTCTGCCTCTACCTCCAACTCCCTCCTCCTGCTCTATCAATGTAAATCGCGCATTCTCGTACACATAATACTACCTCTGGCACACAGGCCAGGCTAAGAGCCAACAAAAGTGCCAAAAACGAAGCAAATACACAAAGAGATGGAGAGAAGAACAGTGACAACTATGGATTGCTTGCTATCCAGCACAAGCAGCGGCAGTAGGCATCATCTTGGAGAGATGTTGAATTTCTGGTTTTTATGCCCCGTTTACATTACGTCAATCAACTGAATCTCTATCCATCCCTACACAAAACACATCTATCCATCCATCGAATCTCAAACGCCTGGCTTCAAGTCGATATAAAAAATATATTCGCATTTTCTGATAAATTGACATTGGATCTCTTGCTTTTCCATCCAGCGCTTTTTTCCCTCATTTCTTTCTTTCTTTATTTCTTCTCCCGGTTGGAAGGCTCTTTTTTCATATTCCAACTTCTTACCAACTTTACTTACAAGCCCAGAATTTATTCTTCCCCATTAAGAGATACAAGATCTGTATCTCCTCTCTTTATCGGTTTCTAAAACACGAATAAATCAAACAGCATATAAATATTAATAATACGACAGTACTAAAGCATGAAACCCGGAGAGTAGTTAAGAAGTAAAAAAAACACGCAAAATTGAATAAGTTAATATTCAAAAGTCCCAATGTAGTTAGTTAGTGTTCCAACACATTAAAAGAAGACAGATGGGTTTACTTTGATGATATGCTTGTATATGAGTTGTAAGCAGGGCACAAAGTGAAAGAGATTCTAAAATTCTAATTCTCCATGTCTTTAGCACTGGTTATGTTTTGTACTATTAAGAGCAACATAGATAACTTCTTTGTCTTTTCCTCCTCTTATCGCTTCTTCTTCTTCGGCAAAGCCTCCTCTTCTATCATCATCATCCACACACAAAGCCATCATCATCATCATGCTTTTTATGCTGGGCCAATGTTCTCTACACTCCACTCTATGTGCCAGATTGATTTCTTTGTTTGGGCCAAGCGGCGTTGCTCTGCTGATGCTCCACAATCAATGCTCTGGATATATGAGAGGTGACGCGCGCACAGTAACTGTTTAAATGTGTGCTTGGTCTCCACTCTTATTCCCAGCACACTATCTAGGGCCTTTGTATTACAACAAAACCCAGAAGAGCAACTACGGTGGTGAAGAAGAGAGAATAACAACATGGTATTACAGAGTTCAAATTGTGGGGCTCACTTTGCGCAAACTCCATAATTACATCCACCAACACCACTGTTCTTCCCAACAACATTTCTGGTCTAGTATTCAACTCTCTTAATTTCCTCCTCGCTCTCTCTTATATGTCTCTCCCCAATCCCAGCACTTTATTACTTATTACTGTGGCACTTGGCAATTGTGCATACGAAATTTTTCGTCGGCTGCACAACGGCACACACACACACAAACCCTTATATTCCTCTGTCAAGCGCGCGCTTGCTGCTTTAAGGGAAACAATAAGCTCCTCGTACATAATGTAATTGAATTCGGTAATTCCATCCATTCCCAGAGACCAAATGGTGTGATAGACCTAAACTATATAATGGGCGCCCCCCCCCCTTCCTATCCCCCATATTACAGAGGCATAGATGTTCCCCAAATGTATAATAGCCAAAACTCCCTCTTTCTCCCTCTCCCCCCCTGTATATACATTTTCCACCGAAACAAAGAACCCAGTCAAGCTCAAACTGTGGTCATTTGGCAGAGGCTTACTTTTTTTTAGTAGGTTTTGTTGGGTGTTTGCAGTTGACTTTTATTGGACATGGTACTTTTTCATTGGATTACATCTTTCTCTGGCTCTGTAATAGGGCTTGGGCCATACTCGTATCTAACTTACGAGACTTCCTTGCCAAAGATAACTATTGTTATTACTTTGATGATGAGGAGAGAATACCGACAAAAGTTTTAGATGTATCCGGGGCAATTTGTCCCTTTTGTAAATATTAATACTAAACCCCCCTTCCGTCCAACCCAAGCCAAAAGACAACAAAACCATATTACATAATTCCATGGCTTTGGAAATCGTCGTCGTCGTCGTCGTGTAAACAAAAAAGCAAACCTGTCATATATCATCCATACAAAAATCATATCACAATAGTTCAGTTCACTAATTCCAAACAAACGGCAGTGCTCTCTAATCCGGGGGACTCCTCCACATTGGCAACACGTTTGTATTCTCCAAAGGTTTTCGTTGTAGTGTTTGTAAGCAGCGCCGCGCTTTTCTACAAACTACAAAATTTACGCGCTTTGTTCTTTTCCATCATCGCAATAATAGTAATCGTAATACTGTAAACTTGTATTCTCTACTCCAGAGATTTATGTAACCACCTTCTTCTTCATGCTCTTCCTTCTCTATACTATACACAACTTACAATACAAGTTCACTTTTGTGTTGTGTACCTCTTTACACAGCTTTTATTACTGTGAAATTCATAAACATAATTTTTTATTGTGTGGTGACTTTTTGTTTAGTGTTCCTCTTCACGCGAGTGTCCAAAATCCATACCATACAGAAAAAAAACAGTCTCTCCAATCAAAAATCGCCACCTAACCAGTTTTTATTTTACAATTTCCGAATTGAACCACCACCGCCGCCGTGTATAGAGGAGAATAAAATAACAACAGGAGAATAAAAAGAAGAATCTCCCGGCATGGTATGACTTTTTCAGTATGCTGCTCAGAGCATCGCACTTACTTGCTCTCCTATAATAAATAAACCATCAACCAACCAACCAACCAACCCAAGCCCGAGCCGAGCCAAGGGGCCAAACCTCCCAATCAACCTCGAGAGATGATGAATGAGCTTCACTGTCACGGCCAAGGACACTCATTTTCTTCACTGTATATGTGTGTGTGTTTGTGTGAATATTTCGTCATTTCGCAAATAAAAATAATAAAAATAAACTCTAAACTGGGCTTTTGTGTATCTAACTGTGTTTTTCTCGCATCATGCCTTATGAATGACAGCCTCCTCCACCACCAATTTATCAATACATTTCTAAGCATAATATTTACAGCCATTTTTTCGGAGGCTCTACTTTTTAGCAAAACGAGATTATTGAAGCGGGTGGGGGGCAAAAAATCGGGTGGTTGCGGAATAGAGTGCTTCAATTAAATACACACCCATCACATGCCAAAATAAATTTCGCGCGTTGGCGTTTGTAACATTATTTACATATTATTATGCTGTGTGTGGATGGACCGCACAGTGTCCGATCATGAATAAACGTATACCGAAATTACACAATAATTACCCCCACCCACCCCCTACCACCATCCTCCTCCTCATCCTGTGTGCACAAATTCGCGTTTTGCAGTTAACTGAATTTTAATTATTCGCCTCTTCGTGAGCTTTTGTGATTATACTGATGCCTTTATGATTACGCAAACGACAACATCCCTTTTTCATGGAAAATAGCCACACACACTTATTCATAAAATCAATGTTAATTACTAATATTTATTTTACGCTTTGAAAACGCGGGGAGGCTGCCATAATCAATAAATATACCATGAAATGTATAAAATTATAGAGAGAGATTATCTCGATTCCAATTCGAAATGGAAATGCATAATCAGCGGATTAATAAACTATATAATTAATCAATATAAAATGTACAAACGCTGATTAAAACATCACAGCAAAATTTTCATAATCACCTATTTGTATTAAACCATTTCCAATCAGGTATTATGCAATATTTTATGCAAAAAAAATTAAATTCATTTCAAATTGCACCTCACTTTCGAGAAAAATGTTCAATCCAAACATTAATCCGATAACTGTAGTATTAGTGGGCCAGCCAGTCATTTGACGATAACCAGAGTCTCGAAAAATTCAAAACACACTTCAGCTGTGTGTATTCGTCGAGTATTGGATAAGACATTTTCCGTTTGTTTATTTACATTTTCTCGCCAGCATACGCAAACATTCCCATAATAACCCAGTATAATTCTATAATTAAACCCAAAAATACAGAATTACCAAAAACAATCTATCAAACTTTATGGAAAAAATTAATTAAACTAAATTAATTTATTTCCTACTCCTCCTCCTCCTCGGTCTCTCTCCTTGCCGGGGATAGTTTTAATTCTTCCCATTACAAAATGCTCACAATTCATTTAGACAATTGGACAAGTTACGGACGGGTACCAGAAACCAGAGAGATAGAGAGAAAGAACAAAAAACTGTAAACTGATGACATTTCCAACCATTTAATAAACAAACAACTTATACCAATACTAATATTTGCTTCGTTCGCGCGCTCGGGCCTCTCTACTAAACGCTAAACTACAAAAACCCATACCATCACCCCAACCCTGGGCATCAATTAGATCATCGCCAGTGCTGCGTGTCGCGGAACGAATGACAATTTACATTCTGTTGTTTTTGTTTTTTCACTTTTCCAAGAGTTCTCGATTCCAGAGTATTAGAGTTTTATTGCCTGTAATTTAGCCTTCTCAGTTAAATCGGACAAAAAAACAAAATCGAGAGATAGAGAACCCTATTATTTTCTATTTAACATTATACACATTATTCTGCTGAATTTCCCTTCATTTCTTTCTCTCTTTCCCTCCTCCTCCTATACCATTACCCCAACATTATTCCTCTTATACATTATTAGACTATCAACATCATCGATCTTCGGTTCAACACCCAACATCAACCTAGCCAGTGAGTTGTAGCAGAACAGTCGTTAGGTCAGTTTCTGACCAAATGGTGTTTTCAAGTACTTGGAACCGCTTTATGGTACTTAGCTTACATAAAATAAAAAAAAATTAAGCAAACCCATAGAGAGAAAGAGACAATTGAATTGGATTTGTACCCTGAAATTACCCAACTACAAGATTGTGACACCTAAATAGCGAAAAGTAATATTACAAAGAGCGAAAAAAACAAAAGTAAAAATGTAAAAAAAAAACAAAACAATCACCTGCCACTACCACACTTGAAACAAAATCAATGTGCTTATAATAGCAACGCCAACTAAAACCACGTCTATCAAACTATACGAAAACAACAAAACCGAAACCCAAGTAAGCCGTAAGTCGATTAAACTTTTAGCAATTTTCCACAATTACAGATAATCACTCTTCCCAAGTTTATAAGCAACATCCCCCCACACACACACATCTCAATACATACGTGTACATACAGGCACTTTTGCTTTATTTATATATAAATATAAAATAGTGATTACTTGGGACTTTATCTCTCTATTCTCACTCTCTTTTGATTTTGATTTTATTTCACTTTATTTTTTTCCCCTGATATTTGCTACGCTTACGATTTATATTCTCTTTCCTCTACTTTAACCACACATCGCACTATAAGTCTAATCATCAAAAACCTTGGTATAAAATAAGTTGAGAATAGAAAGCAATTTATAAGCATACTTTCCTCTTTATCAGCATATTTAAGCAATAATGCTCAGTTGCCACTGGTCGAACGCTTAATCATAAAAACATGTATGACTGGAGCAACAAAAAATTACACTATTTCTTTACTTTTTTTTTGGAAAATCAAAGAAACTAACTTTTGTGATTATTTCCACATTTCGGGAAAAACAATTTCCTTTCATTATTTTTACACACAATAATATTATCTTTAGCACTTTTTTCAATAAATTTATTACTTTAATAGTATTTTTCGATACAAGTAGTGAAATAGAGATTATTACAACATGAATTTGTACCATGTATTGTGACTAGTGCAGCGAGTTAAAATAGATAAATGAGTGCTGTAATAACCGATTTCACATGTGTATCGAACGCTAATTTGTGTAATTCTGAAAAAAATTACAATTAATCGATAATTAAAAGTAAAAACCGTTCGTAGCGTTTTTTTTCGAATTGTGGACACAATGTGTACAAGTAAGACAATGTGTTAATTAGAGTGAGTCGGGAATACTCACAACGAAATGATTTGACAACAATATATATTTTCATTAAATTGGTAACATTTTGCGTGCAAATTTTGATTATTTCAGCACTTCGTGCAGAAAAGTAAACCGTTACGGAGCCAATTTGCATGAAGAAAAGTCTACTTTTCGATATGGAATTGCACAGTCTTTTCTCACTCAATGTAAAGTAATTTTCATGAATCACACAAACCAAAACAATGTTTGACATTGTGGAGATGACGTCATCACCGAAATTTCAAGCCATAGTTGCTTCGCTATGGCAGGTTATTACAACAACAAATAATCGACATGACTTATTCTGTGTTGAGCGACTTTGGTAATTTCGAAAAAAGTAGTCTCGATAATTCTAAACTAAAGAGAATCTTAATTTATTTCATATTATCGGTCAAGTGGTAAATCAATGGCATTCATTTTGTAGGGAACTCGTGATAACTTTGGATTAAAGATGGTTTGACTTATCAACAGTCCGCTGTAGTTTGTTTTTTACTAGAGAAACACTACTAATACGAATTTTCATAGAATTTAAATCAAATAAAGACCTTTTTCATCTTTGAATGGTCTATAAACTCAAATTAGATCATATTTATTAAGATCTTTTGATAGATTTTAATCTAAACTGAGAGGAGAAAAAGCATCAAACTAATTTGAATGTCAAACCTCAAATCTTAACTTTTGAGAACAATTTTCTTTGGAAAAACAATTGTGCATCTCCCTCCTCGTTTGCTGATTCTGCAGCTTTTGTTCACTTTTACACACAATACTTACTTAACAATCCGTCGTCTCAACAATTTCATTATCACACTATCTCTTTCTCTGTGTTCTGTTCCGATAGCTATTTTATTCAGAGTATTATTATTTATTTATGTGTAATTACAAAGAGACCAAGTACTCGTACACACAAATGTACATCGATAAGTGGGATGACATGGCGAGAAAAACAGCGACAATAACATCTCTCATAAAATACCATACAGAGTCCGCAGTTCATTAGCCCAACACGCTATCATCTTTGGGGTTCTTCTTAATCAGTTTCTCCAAAAAAATAAAAACAACATCCATCATTACCCAACGACGACGTAATACCCTTCTTCTTATTCTCTCCTATCGCAGTTTCTGATACAAAATTATCGCCCATTTAATTTCCAGTTCAGTACCATTATGTACAATTTCTCCCCACAACTCTTCTTACTCACTCACTCCACTCGCGCCAAAAACAAACCCAACATAGAGAGAGAAATGATAATTTATTTATAGTCAGAGTCAGATTGCAAATCCATACACACTTCCGAAATCGGAAAATCGTTACCCAGGCAGCACCAGTTCCACATTGTAATTAATTATTACTAAATCGTTTGGAAACTAACTAAACTACTATCAACTTTATCGGAGCAGTTTAACCAATGATTTATGCAATTTAATTATCGCTCGTCTCAGCGCCAAGATTAATAAATGTTAATATTATGGACCCGGTTCACTATAAAACAGGATATATAATTCAATTAAAGCTCATCCATTATAAATTTAAACAAAACATTAGTAAAGAAAATCAGATTTTTTTATCTATAACTTTGTTTAAATGAAAATATAAAATTGCAAAAACTATTACATTAAACTGAAATGATAAAATTTATATAAAACAAAAAGTTTCTCAAAATATCTCTGAAGTTTTTATAAAATAGCATAAACTATTACATTAAACTGAAATGATAAAAATAATTAAAAATAAAACAAGTTTCTCAAAATATCTCTGAAGTTTTTATAAAATTGCAAATAATGTCAGAAACATTAACATTACCTTTTAAGACTAAAATTACAAAACTTATTCTCCTACTAATATTTACTTTTTGCACTCCCGTATCGAAACATACGCTTTTCGTTATCCATTTGAGTTTCGTAATGCTTCAATTTATCGCACTCAGTGAAAATTTTGAATTTTTATTTCACTAGTGAAAAAAATGTCATAAACTATCGAACAAATTTGTTTAAAAGTCAAAATTTGGTCGCCATTGCTGCCCTTAAACTACATACGACCGTGCCTATATTTAATATTAATTAACGTTTCCATTCTAAAATTTTAATATTTACCGTTTCAACAGCCATCTGCATATAATTTGACTGTTTTTGTTCGATTTTTGGCACATTACGTAGATATCAGAGATAAATCTGCTTAACTGTAATGTAAGTAAATTATATTAATAAGATTATATTGCTTTAAATGGCAATTTATTTTCCATAAATCAAAACAAACAAATGTTCCATGCCACAATAAAATAGGCATTTGCCTTATGACCAAGTTAGTTAAGAGAAATTTAAACCGTTAACGGTAACTTCACAAGTTAAGATTTCACTTGAAACATTTGTGAAAC
>JXOV01007094.1:0-30317 GCA_001014945.1 Clogmia albipunctata | reverse complement strand
TCCATCCAAGCTTTGAAAACCTATCTACATTTAAACAAATGGTGTTGACGTACCAGTTGTTCTACTTTTTGGGGCCGGGGATATTATTTGTAAATGTATTAAACAAATATTAATCACAAATTGTTATTATTAGTTGATAATAGCAAATGAATTTTGAAAATAAAAATTCACTGCTTTTGCTGGGATTTGAACACACGATAACCAAATTTTGTGACGAGACACTTACCTAACTACGCTATCCGGCCCCCTTCTGATTTGTATAGTCTGACAGGTAACTAATAAGAAACCCCTCCTTTAAAGTAACCAGCCTTATACTGCCCTAGTGTGTGTTGCCGAATGGCAGGTGTAATAAACACCTTAATCCTACTCCATCCCAAACCCAATCATTTAAAGGAATCATTATAATTAAATACTATATCGATGACAAAAATTTAGCTAGGGACAATCTGTGCGATAGGCAGGGGGTGCTAGAACGATATACAAGTAAAGGGGGTATGGCTGTCCACCATACCTCTGGTGAATAAGGGCTATAATTCCCCAGTGGATTCTGCGCCCAATTATCAATACCAATAGTGTAAGTGGAAACAACCAATTTCTTGGATCATCCTTCAAAATTTGTTCTTAGACATATGTTCATAATAAGACCTATTGAATGACATTCTGCACCACAATTACAGCCTAGATCGCGATAACCATCCCCCATATTGATAGCTTGTAGTTACATCGAACAAATCCTGTTCTAAGCTTGTTTAGGTTGTACCATGACTTCCGTGGTAATCCTAGTTCGTTTTTCCTACTATCGTTGTAGTCGAAGATGGTTGAAGACAGTCCAGAACATTCCTATAGATCCACCCAAGCAATAATCAGTTTAACTCCGACTCTTCCGGTCCTATAGCCAATATTAAAGGCGGGTAAGTAGATTTCAGTCCTTGTTCGATTATTCAAATCATTGTGAAAGGTATTTTTATCTTGAGAAGCTTTTTTGTAATCTTTTAGGAAAAAAAGCGTCTGCTTTTTTACTTATCGTGATAAGTTTATGTTATTTTACTAATTTGTATTTATTTATCATAAAACATTTTCAATATATTAAATATTTGAGTAATCTAATAGTAAATCCTGAGTTTTGCTATTATTCCAAACTTCATTCAATAAAAACTAATCACTTTTAAAACCCCAAATTATAGGGCTTTCATTTTGGCGATAAATTCAAAAATACTTCAAATTATGGGAATTACAATCCATAATTTGTTATAAAGGAAGGAAGTAAACAAAAACCACGACACTTTTAATGATAGTAATTTAGCGAAATTGATCTCTGGCAATTTTCGAACCTAAATAAAGTTGTAATTATGAGTGATGTTCGTCGCACAGAGACAACAGCAAAAACAAAAAAAAAGAAAAGCCAATTTACAAGAAACAACCAGAAATATGTATTAAAAGTAACTGTTATGGGAATGGTAATGAAACTGGTCTTCTTGTAGAAAATCCAAAAGCAAACACAAAAGTCCATTAATCGAAAGTAATTAAAATCAAGATCGCGCGCGCAAAGACGAAAGTGATCATACAACAAACTAATGATCGTGCAGACACTTGTTGCTATTTTTTCTGGCTTCTATTTTCTCTATTAAACGGTTATTTAACTGCCAATTAATTAGCAAGAGAGGGGAAAATGATCCATTTGACTTGAACGAATCTTTTCTGCTCAATTTTGATTATTATTATTATTATTAATTAATTAAGTGATCCTCACGGTAGTCGTCGATTAAATTATTCACGACCTTGGATCACTTTATTCTCAGACTTTTTTGTAATTTATTTCTTTTATTATTCCATTTAATTTCATGTCTCGACACGCAAATCTGCTGCCTTTTTCTTGTCGCTCAATTTCTGTCTGGGTTCCATTAAAGAGAGGTGTTAAAGAAAGAAATTTGTCGGGAAAATTATTTTGTTTTTACAAAATTAATACCGTGAAAGTCGTAATTAACCTTTAACTTATTTGACATTTGAGGTTTGAGTGTGAAAGAAAAGCCTTTTCCAATCATGTCTGATTGTTCTATCAAAAATTTCTTCAAGCTGAAGTATCTTTGTTGTTCTTCATTTTTAATATTAAAATGGAGATGTACTAAATTCCAAAATGTATGCATTCAAAAACTATTTCATCAAAAAAATTGAAAGTCAATCAACTTCACTCATTTAAATCAATTTTAACCAGAGAATAAAAGTTGCACCAGATTTTTTTAAAACCAAAGTAAAGCAGAATTAATAAAAAAAAAAGTTTCTTAGAACACTCCTGATTTAAACAACACACTTGAATTTTGCTCTGAGACCCGATAACAATGCAACCGTATCAATATGGAGCAAAGATCTTGCCCAAGCCCAGAATAAATTAGCCTTGCCATACCTCTGAAGCCTCTTATACGCCTTTGTGATCTGGGGCTCCTGCTATAACACAATGGCTAAAGTGAAACATTTTTACACCAAGAACCTAAAGAGCATTGCGGGAGCTCCTTGGGTCAACTGTGAAACCTACAAATGCCAAGCATCAGAGAAATTGTCGCGACTCACAAACAAGACCCTCCAATAATATACCAACTAGAGTTGGCCAAAAACTGACTGACGCGCGTAGGTGACTAGTCTGTAAAAATAAAATGACATGAACAAGTCAAGACAATTTATTGACTTGCTTCACTTACTGATGGAACAACGATGTGTAATCGATGCCAAAATGTTTTGTCTTACAAGGAATTTTTTCAAAAATACCATGTACCTTGTATTTTACTTTTGTTTTTATATATTAGTTTGTTAAATTTGTATTTTCTTTATCAATTTAATATCCTTAATTCTTAAATTAATTTTTGAAATATTTGTTCGGTGTTATGTATATTTGTTGTTGTTTTGTTTGAATTGACCAACTGAGACATGTCATTGACTTGGTGATTTTTCCCAAGACTTGTAAGTTTGCCAAGTCTTTGAAAATGACGTTTTTGGTCAATTTTAATATCAACGACACGACCGTAAACATTTTTTGTATACTGTAAATTTGAAATGAAAATGAATATAATATTAAGGAAATAAAACCTTTTAACGGTTTTTAGATAAATAATTACAAATGACCAGAATAAAGTACACGAATAAAATTGTATAAGTTACTAAATACTTAAGTTAAAACATATAAACATTTATCGTTTAATAGTTATTTATACAACAAGGTCGATAAGATAAGGCATTATTAAATACAAGGGTTGTTTTAAGCCACGAGCGTAGCGAGAGCCTTAAAGAAGGCTCGAGTGTTTAATAATGCTTATCGACCGTTTTTCATACCAAATTTGATTCATTTTTGAATAAATTAACTGAAAATCTTAAAAATACTTTAAATTTTAATAGAAATATATGTTGCTATGTTCCAAACACAATACCCGTCTTTGTTGCTCAATGCGTAATGCGGGAAAAAGATAGAACATTCCTAAATTAAAAATAAATTCAAATAAACCAGTGTAACGGTTTTGCAATTTTGTTTAACTTTAATTTAATTGCGCCGATCACTGAATTTAAAGAAACTTATATATTTATAACTGTTATTGTTTCAAAAATGATACAATACAACATTTAAATAAAAAAGTATTAATCACATATATGAAGCTATAAACTCTAGTCTAGTATTTTGAAGAAAAACAAAAATATGAAAAATATAAGCGAAAAATTATAGGAAACACAGAACAAAAGAGTTATTTTAATTTATTAAAACTGTTGTAATTTAAAAACACTTAAGATTCGTGACAGTAATTAATTTCAATTCCTAGATTTCAAAGCAGAGTTTTTTAAGAATGAAATTTATCTTAAAAATAATTGATGAAATACCATAAAAGTTGTAGTTAACCTTTAACTGATACGGCATTTAACTGTCAAAGAAAAGCTTTTCCAATCAGGAACTACGTATTGTTCTGTCTAATTGCAGCCATTGACCCTCGGCCTCTTCTTTTTATCTAATAAACTTACGAATCCCATCTGCTCAGAAATTAAAAGTGTTTGTCTTTTCTTCTTTTTATCTTTGTCAATTGCAATTCAACTGTCTTCAATTAGCTTTTCCAGAAAATGCGCGACTCGTTTTCCAAATGACCAAGTTTAGAAATCAATTTGTCGATCACGACGACCATCTTCTCTCCCATTCCGAGATCTCAGAATTATGTTAACTGTAATGGATCCACTTTCTTCTTTCGACACCAAAACAAGTAAATTGCCGAGAAAATCGTGAGTGAAAATTGAAAACTGATTGGTGGTGACTCTTTTCTTATTGACAAAGGATCAAATTAATAATTTGATAAGAAGATGATAAGAAATTAATTAGGTGCGCTTTTAATTTGTGTCAGTAAGATAACTTAATGTAATCGATTCAGTAAAAGAGAGAAATTTTATAGGGAAATTTTCTGTTTATAATTTGCGCAATCTTTTAATAAAATTTATAATTGTTTTATTTTATCCATTTTATCGATTTTATTTGTGTTGTTTAATGACTTGATTGATTAATTTCGACTTCATTTGAAAGTATTATTAACTAATAAAACTAGATCATGGTGAATTATAATTTTCTTATATTATTTGATTGAGACTTTGAGATATTGCATTTGAAATCGTTACAATAAATTATTGTTTTCAAAATAAATATTAATTAAAATTGGATGCAAGTAATATTGTGAGATCCACTCATTACGCTTGTAATTTAAAAGCTCCCTTTTGCATTAATAATCGTATATAATTCAATTACATATTTGAAAAACAAATTAATTTATTTTAGAAGATTCTCATCCAATCAATTGATAAGATTTTAGAATAATTTGAATTATACAAATTAAATTTTATTTATATGGGTTTGTGATCAATTTTAATATATGTATAACATGATTTGGAATGCATGCTTGGAATGCAACTTATGTAACAAATTTGTATTAACTGACAAAGTCTCTGAAACAGTAAATTTTAAATGCTTTTAAACTATATTCTTGATTTTTAAACAGAAAAATATCCGTTTTGATAATTTTTATTGTTAAAGAAATGTATTTCAGAAATTATTCGAATCATATATCATTTTTAGGAAATTGTATGTTTTTGAAATCTAACGTAATTTAGTATAAAAAATTTATTGAAACGTATTTATTTAAAAAATAAAGTAATTCTTGATAAACTACATTATTCTTTGATTTTTAAACTTTTTTGGTGAAATTAAATTTGTTTTTTGACCGCCTATAAAATTTCTTTAAATATATAACACTGTAAACTTTGAATGTAATTTACTTTTAAACTTTTACAAATTATTTTTAAATTGAATCCATTCGAAGTATTCGATCGTTTTTTATATTATAAAGTTTATTTTAAATAGGGCGAAAATGGTAATTGCCAAATTCGAATAAAAATTATAAACCAAAATGATTTCTACGCGATTTTTAAGTGAAAAAATTAAGGAAATAGATGTATGATAACTCGGCCTGGTAAGGCCTTAAAATTGTTAATTAATAATAGATGCTTAAAAAAATTCAAGCAAATTAAAATAAATTTGAATTTAAATGTGCGACGAGATTTTAAGATTAAAGATATTAAATTGTGGTGGTTTTCAAACGACTAAACGGTTTGTGTCACTGCTAAAAAGAAACCATGCAAATGATTCGAGGAAATTAACTGTTTTTACTTATGAGTGAAGATTGAAATTATTTGTTGCCGATTTCTTTACAACAATTATTCGAATATTTTAAGAAAAGGAATCAATGCAAGAGAATTTTCAGTTTTAGTTTCAAATTTCGGTAAAAAAAATTCGCACATTGAAATCAACAATAACTCAATTAACAGCAAAAAGAGACGATATAGAAAACCAAGTCCAGAAGAAGATGAAACAGGACGAAAAATGATGTGTGCAAACACATAAAAGAATTTTACAAGGTAAAATGAATAATTGAAATTGTTAAAAATATAAGAAAATTGATGAGTTAATTCGAGAACTTTAAAAGGAGAAATTGTAATTTAAAACCTTATTTGTCTTAATAAAACCCTTTTGCAGTTTCATGAATTAAATCCCATAATTGGATATTTACTTGTTCTTAGTTCTTAAAAAAGATATTGACATATAGTTAGTAAAGAATTATTTTAGATTTATGTCTACTCTTATTATTTATGAACTACACTAAGTTTTTTAAATAGTGCAGATTTCAAATTTCACCAATGGACTTTAATTTTCATGCAGAAACATGTATTATTTGTTCAGTTTATATAAAAAAAAAAATCAAGCAACTCGCCTTTTTCTATGTCAATATTTAGAAATTGTGAAATAATAAATATACAATTTTACAAAATCTTGAATAGTTGGGTTGGTTTTTGAAAGGTTTTAACCGCAAAAACCATTCAAAAGGCTTATTATTATTCAAATTTAGGATGTTGTGGATGTTTGCATCCGCAGAAATTTAAATATCCGCTCCTGCAAAAACTCAGATGTTTTGCGGATGTTTAATAAAACTACATTTTGACTATTTAGAATAAAAATTTCGGTACAAAGCAGAAATATTTAGGCGGCACATGAGATGAATTTTGTCTGAATGTAATGTACATACTATATATGTTTATTGTTATTGAATTGAATAAATCTATTATTATCTTAACTATAAATGAATTCGAATTGGACAATGAAATTTAAATAAAATATCTAGTCCCTAACGCATTTAAAAATAATGGCGGAAAAAAAGTAAAGAGGAAACGGTGTTTCAACTGCTTTGTATGAAATTTGGCCTTGTTTCTTCTTAATGGCAGGGCTTAGTACGTTTCATAAAATATATGGGAATTGTGTTTTAAAATTGATTATTGTTTAAAAAAGTTGTTAAAAATTACTTATGTTATTTTTGAACAACAAAAAGGGTTTTTGAATATGATCTTATATATGAAATTATAGTGTCGCAGTATTTGACTACGCCGTATTCCGAAACTACAGCACCGATTTTAATGAAATTTTGTAAGCGTAAGAGGTTGAACCAGCAGGTCATTTTTACACTCCTATGTGTTAAGGGTGAGCTACCCCGAATAAAATTTATTTTGCACAATAAAAGTTCGACAAAGTAAAACTCCGGAACGGTTTGGTCGATTTAAATGAACTTTTGTAGGGAAGTGAGGTAGAGGGAGTAGAAGGTCAAGTTTTGTTTTATACCCCTAAATTCTAAGGCTAAGCCACCCCAATTGTTTAACTTATTTTCCATTAAATTTTGTTTTTGTGTTGAATATTACCCGTATCGTCACAATCTTCAGGACATAACAGGGGTTGGGAGGTAAAGGGGTCAAATGTACAGAGGTGTAGGATTACATAAACTTAGGTGTTACATAATAACGTAGGTCCATTAAATAATATTTTCATCACGACAAACCTATAGTGCTAACTAATTTTTTATTGTACTAAAAAAAACATCATAAAAAATTAAATGGCAAGACGACGTTTGCCGGGTCGGCTAGTTTTTAAGTAAAATTTCAAGCATGCGCGAGTGTAAGACTTGAAAAATCCGCAACCGGATGTGAAAATATCAACGTTCGCACCTCCCTGATTCAAATATTATTTTAGCGTTCCAAAGAAATTTTAACAATTAAACAATAAAAAAAATTGCAATAAATTGAGCTTATTTCTTGAAATTATTATTTCAAAGTCGATTCCTTTTTAATTAGTAATATCTAAAAAATCAAAAAGATTGATATACATAAAATGATGGAAAGATGTTTTTGAATGAAAATATATCAGGAAATAAATTCTTTAAATCTTAAGAATTATTCCGATAGTCCTTTGTCAATCATTTCCTCAAACTTAATATTATAATATTTTAAATATTTTGTTGTAACAAGCGCCTTAAAATTATTACAAACAATATTTACCTTTTAAAGCTTAAAACTGTGACCTACCTTCCATGACATAGACAATGCTGCCAACATCTCCCTCCTTTATGATTAAGCTGCCAGCCGCATATTGCACGGGGTACATACAGTCGACGATCTCCCTGATCTGTGTCATTTCTAGGTTCTTCATAAAGTCATTGTCCAAGATGGCGGATTTGATGAGTTCTCGCGAACTACAAAAATGGAGATCATTAAGAAACACAATCACGAAAAAAACAAGAGCAAAAACAAAACGGTTTACAACAATATCGAATTTCCAATGCAAATCTAGACCGTAAAATCATAAATTGGCAGAGATCAATAAATGTCAGAAATGAACTTTAAATTGTCCAAAAATGGAGAGAAATTGCCGCTAAATCGGCGATCATAACCATAAATTTCGATCATTCCAACTTACAGAACGGTTTTCGGGATCTTTAATAATTCACCCTCGAGTCCGGCCATGACTGACAGAGGCTCAGCGCTGATCGCAGTCCTCTTCATCCGCGGTTCGGCGATCAGCGGTAAAACTCTTGTCGACTCCACTCCTGGACCCATTTCATCTAATTGGCCGTTTTTCCGCTTCGACTCGATCATGTGTTGCGTCAAAGGCCGCACCACTTGCCGAAATTTATCGATCTCATTCTGAAGATCGATCACTCTTTCGCTTTTCATTGTCAGCTCTTCTTGTATGTTGGACAGCGTTTCCGTCAACTTTATCACCTTCTGGTTCAGCTCGATGATCGTGTGATCACGATCGCGGATCTCCTTTTGTAGTTTAGCCGATGGATCCTCGTTCGCCTCATTAGAACTGCGCTTCGTGCCACTGGCAATCGATTTCCCAGGACCCGCAGGATCATGGCTTATATTATTCTTAATTGCACACGAACTATGGTTGCATGACTTGCAACTAGGTGGCGCTTTGACGGCGTCCTTCTTCTGTTGGTCTAGTAACTTTTTGAACTCACTCTTTAGGAATCTAATACTAATGTCGCGATCACGAACATCGCGCTCTAACACTACCAGCTGATCGTTTTTGTCACTCAAACTCTCGTACAACGTCCTCAGTTCGCAGCGCAGCGAAAAGATCACATCTTCCGGCGATTTTCGCTCTTTCACGATGCCCGCACTGCTGTTACTCTTTCCACTATTTGCTGTTGTCGTCGTTTGCGGCACGTCATTCATCTTGTTTTACAAATTGATCTCTTTCCGACGATCTACTCTCGATCACGATCGACACTGAAATCGAATTCAATCGTAGTAGACGAGGTTATTTAATTCCGAATTTTGTGCGTTTGTCTTTTCTACGGTGGCCTACTGCGATCAACTGTCATAAAGATCGTCAATGTTGATGAATATAGCTTTTCTGTTTAATTTTCGGTTTACGTTAAACAGAAAATTAGGTTTGATAATAAAATTTTAATATCTACAAACAAAAACTCAATTAATCGTAGCAGACAAGGTGACTTAATTTCAAATTTTGAACGTTTTGTCTTTTTCGGTGACTCAACTCCTACTGCGATCAACTGTCATAAAGATTACCAATGTTGATGAATAGCGATTTAATGCGGAATTTTTAGAGCATTTTGTTTAACATCTTTATGATATTGACTTAAAAGAAAATTAGGTTTGATAATAAAATTTTAATTCCATCAAACAAAAAAACAATTCAGGTTAACGATCGTTAAGTAAAGAAATTAAAAAGAACATTTCGCCTAACACCTCAATTATTTGTGCAAATAATAGTGTTGGACAAGCCAGGAGCTCAAATTTACATTGAATTGTATTTAGCCAGCATTTATTTAAACAATTAACTTAAATAGACAGGCTTTAAGCAAACCAAAATTGGCACTCTCACTTTGTAAGTCAATAAGAGCTCTTTAAAATGTTCCAGGTATTTGGATTAGTCACTACTTGTGTAATCTACTTTTTGTAAAAAAAAAAGAAGGTAAATATTGAAATTAAACAAAGTACATGTCATTTTGTTATTTTTTAAATGTAATAAGTTTTATGGGAAAAATTAATATGAACTTTATCGATAGTATAAGTTTAGATAAGGCCAGAAATTGAGATAGGCAGGGATAGTTAAGACTATAAATAAGAGAGTATGGACCGGTGAAACACCATTATCTTATTTATATATTTTTTTATTAATAAGGACTTCTTAAGGACTATGATTCCGAGTGGAATATGCTCTCACCGCACTAATAATGATTAAAATAAACATAAATCAAGTCCTCATAATTATTACATTTTGTGATTCAACAATAATTTAATTAAATTTAAAACCAAATACGAATAAGAAGTTTTTAAAACAAAGAAAATCAAACATCTTATTTTTGTTGTAATAAACTTTTACTAATATTTATTTAAAATTTTTTAAAAGCATCGGTCAATAAAATTGAAAATAAAAAGCAAACTTCTCTCTAATTCAATTCGACGATACATAAATATTTGTAAGATATATTTGAAAATAATACGTATGTATAATTTATGCATCTGAATTGAATAAAAAGGGGAAAGATATAGAAGTTTGTTTTTTTAAAAATATTATTTTAAAATTTTTAGTTTAAAATTCCGATGAAATTTTAGTTTCCAACTGTTATATTTAAAAATTTAAAATATTGTTTCTCGCTGATGGTCACAATGTAAACAGACCAACAGTTTTAACCGGATTTTCTTAGTATTGGTGGGTTTTAAGATCTTGATTTTGTTTTTATTTAATAACTTTTTTGTATTAAAAACGTTTTATTTTTAATTTTAAAAATATCTTTTAGAAACATAGGGGGATAATTTATTATATTGATTTCTATTCGATTCCTATTGCTTAAACGTGTAAAATTCAATTCTTAATTTTCAACTTTGTCTGTGTGTTGGAATACGAACTAATAAAAGGCTGTTAATAAAAATACGCTTAGCTTCACAACACTTAAATTTGTTCAGTAACTGATCAATTCAACTCTTATTTCGCGGCTCTTCTGCGACGCTTTTCTCAAAAATAATTTCTTTTTGAATATTTTGAAATTTAAAAGTCAAAAAGAACAATATTCATACTGATACGCTATAAATTGAATAAAATAATATATTTCTAATACAAATAAAAGCAATTTTAAAAATCGCTAAACATTTTCTTGTGATTACACGTATGTATCGCAAGATACTCATATATTATAATAAACTTAAATATTTCTTATAAAATACTAAGTCTTCAAAATTTTAATTCACAATTATTACTCGTATTTCAAATTATAAGAACATGAAGGGCACATATTAATAATCAAACTGATTGAATTGAATTTGATGGGGAAACTTTGGCCTAGGTTTGACGATGGGTTAGGTACTGATAATTTCTGAGCATTTTGCTATCTATGAACAATATACTTGTATGTATGGCTAAATTAATTTTAAGGCAACAAAAAATCCTCGTTAGGCTAGAATAAATACTAATAGTTCTGATGCCAAGACGCATGGAATGAATGCGTTCAAATTTTTACAGGGTAGTGGAAGCCGTTTGGATCGCACTCAGTTAGAATTGGCCAAAATCGGCAATATGCCATTTTGTACATATTGCCCCTAAATATACTTGAAAAACTGATTTTTAACTCAAATTTTCCTCAAATCCTTTTTGTGCAGCCTTTCCATCTTGTTCAATAAATATCTAATTAAATCTTTCAGTTATTTAGATTAGTCATTTGGATAATAAAATTAATGACCTACGTTTAAAGTAAAGAAATCGTTAAAGACAATGTGATTTAATCTTTTAATTGTCTTTCCATGCCCTCGTTACGAATTAACTTAAAGTAAATAATTTAATCAAGGTTCGCGTGCAAATAATTCAAAATGTTTTTCCGTTAAAAAATGAAATGTGATTTAAAGGAAAATTGATTTGAGCAAATGCCCAATTAAATTTTAAACCAATAACGTGAATCACGCAACTTTGGCAAATAAAGATCATTGGCATTTGTATTTTGACAGGTTGGAAATGTAATCGAATTCCGATTCCTATTAAAAAAATTTTGTTAAGAAACAAATGTTTTTTTCTCGATATTTCAATGATTTAAATAACAATAATGGGTTAGACATTTAATAAAAGGTTTATATGAATTAACTTATATATTTGCATTTTGCACCTCAGATAGTGATTTTATTGTCATTTGTTGAAAAGTTTACTTTAAGCGCTTTCCTATCTAAATAGCTGTCTGCCAAAGATAAGATAAATGAATTTACATTACCATAAAATCAACATTAAATAAATGAGATAATAAGTAAGTAAAATGCTGGAGTTGTCATATATGCTATATCAATTTAAAAAAAAATATTTGTAGTTTAAAATAAAATCTTTTGTTATAAAAAAAAATTAATAGTCACGTTGCGAATATAAACGGGGAAGCTCGTATTTTATTCACCACACCTTCAGTGCTATATAATCGTATGTCACATCAATTATCTTATTCATATATTTTATATTATATATGAATAACGGCTATAATCCCTCGTAATTAAGTCAAATATTAAAACGATGGAATTGAAAAGAAAACAAGTTCTTACATTTATTACAACGATAACTACGAGTAAGCCTTTCATATTCGTTGTAAATCCATCTCAATTCCTGCTAGGAACATGAGGAGTCAACGGAACCCAACGTGTTAACTTTTCATGATCATTTGTTTTCAATCAATTAATAGCTCCTAGGCCTATAGTATGAATCAGTCCTATTTCATATTTATTATGGTGCCATTCTCTTTTCAATAACTATCGAATTTGATGCCTTAAAAGAAGAATTTTCCCATTTCATTTAATGTAACAGATATGGTAAATAGTGATATTACTATTCACGTCATTTTTTCATTTGCATTAAAATCAAAACTTTATATATTAATAGCTGACCCAGCAAACGTCGTCATGCCATTTTCATTATTTTTGGGAATTATGCTTTTAGTTGAAAAAAGAAATAGTTAGCAGTATCTTGTATTTAAGTTAATATCTCTATTTATTTAAATGTGAACGGTTATTAAAGTTTTAAAACGGAAAATTAAAATAGATTAATCCCATAGCGCAATGGAGTGGACAATGATTTTAGCTAGTCTGTTATTAGTCAATATAAACAAACTGGATGGTTTTCCTACCCAAGAGTTATCCATGGGAAAAGCTTTGTGTAGTTAAATTTGAGCCACAAATAAACAATTTTTGTCCTTGCGGCTTATTGATTGTCAATGCGAAAGCCAATATAATTGGGAATTGAATACGTTTGAATTAAATTGATGTATTTATAGGGATTCGTGGCAACAGTACATTTTTGCGAAGCAAAATTATTGAAGTTTTATTTACGATAATTTTAGATTATTAAAAAATACAACGTTATATTTTAACCTCTCTTTTGTATATGTATTTTTAATGCTTAATCATAATAAAAGCCAAACGATTTTTAAATGTATAAATAAAAAAAAATTAGGGGTAGCTTACAGGAGAATTTAATATATCAGATTATAATTATAATTTTCCTTGAGAGTAAGTTTTTTAAAAATTAAAGTATTTTACACAGTCCTCCCATTTCACTAAAATTACATTCTTTTACAAATGAGAAATATTAATTCCAATGATCAAATTCGATAAAAAGTTTGTAGTTCATTAAAATATCCATATCTACGGTACAGAGGAACAACGCCGCAAAGGCATAAAATGGCAATTTTTAAGGAGAACAAGAAAAGGAATAGTATTTACAAAGAAAACATCAACGGACTTGGATGCCGGAAATCATCAGTCTCTCGAAACATGTTTCTTAGTAAGATTTGATAAATTTTAGCGCTTGTGTCGTTGTTACTCCGGAACGTAGATTTACGTAAATATTACGTGTCTTTTAAAATGAACTTTGTTCAAACCTACAATAAATTCATAAACAAATTGAATTTACATTCAAAAACCATTTACAATAAAACTTATTATATGACAATTGAATAAAGTAACATTTGTTATAACTAATAAAATCACGAGCTTAAGCAGATAACAAGTATACAAAAGAATCCATTTAAAAGGAGATAAAGACCATGAAATATGAGCATAAAATTCATAATGTCAAAGAATTTTTGAAAAAAATTAAAATGTTTACCAATCGAATACCTTTCAATCGAATATTAATTCAAAATAAATTTGTTATAACGTTACGAGTAAATAAAAAAGATCATTCTCCTCATTTAAAACCCAAAATAACGGCCAATATCAATTTCATAAATCTTTGGTTTTTTAAATTTATTATTATGAGCCAATATTTTAGAATATTTTATATGTATTAAATTGGCCATGTTTAATGAATAATAATTATCACGTTTAGTAACACTAATAATTTTTACCTTTTTTTTCAAACAATAATTCATTTATTACTAAAAACTTTTATTTTTTAATTTTCTGCTATTAAGACTTGTGCAGTGAAATGGTATACCCCCGGTTCCAAACAGGTTTAGCAGGGCTGCTAACCATTGATAAATGCACCCAAATAACATAAACCTGGACAGAGGATATGAGAACATTGACATAGCTATAATATCGGACAGTCAGGCAGCACTAAAGGCATTGGAAGGCACTCAAATGAAATCTAAGCTCGTCTGGGAATTCCTAACAAAGCTTGATGACTTAGGCAACAACAATAGAGTAGAACTGTACTGGATTCTAGGCCATGAAGGAATGGTAAGAAAGGAAAAGGCGGACGAGCTCGCTAAACAAGGGGCACCAAAACCGCTGACAGGACCTTTTGTGGCTTCAGTCTAAACAATCTTAAAGAAGAAAGTCGTCGCAGTAATAGAGCTAAAATTCAGCCCAACAAACCTGGACAGAGGATATATATGAGAACGTTAATGTAGTCATAATATCGAACAGACACCACTAAAGGCATTGGAAGACACTCAAATCAAATCTAAGCTCGTCTGGTAATGTCTAAAGAAACTTAACGATCTAGGCAACAAGTAGAACTATAATGAATTCCAGGCCATGAATGAAGAGCAGGAAAGAAAAAAGTGGACGAGCTTGATAAACGCCACTGACAAGACCAGAATCCTTCTGCGATATCAGGCTAAACGACCTCAAAGAAAAAAGCCGTCGAAGGGAAAGGGTAAAAACGTGCAGAGAATGGGCAAAGTTACCACCCTTAATGCACTCAAAAGCAACAAATGGGAGATTATAATCCCAAAAGAACTTCGACACTGATGATCCTCAATAGAGACAAAGTCAGAATTGCCAGAGGCTTCTTGACAGGATATTGTAAAATAAGCAAGCACCTGCGACAGCTAGGAATCATTACAGAAGAAGAATGCAAGGTCTGTAAGGATAGAGCGGAAACCCTTCTTCACCTCCCACAAGACTGCGTTGCAATAATTCTGCAGAAATTGAAGCAACTAAGGGTAATATGCCCAACTGCGGCGCAACACCAAACCTAGAAGTTAGACCATGTTTTGAATTTCCTACAAGAACTAAAACTTATGGGCGCGTTTTAGGGCCGAGATATGAGGGACCACAATAATTTAAAAATGATTTAAAAAATATATAAGAAACTGTACTCAAGTAACAGAAAATTTATTTATTTATTTCTAAAGAAGTGATCCTGCATTTTGACCTAAAAATCTAAATGCAGGATCACCTCTTTAGAAAAAAATAAATTTTGTGTTTCTTGAGTACAGTTCCTCTTATAATCTTTAAATCATTTATAAACCATATTCGGTAACTTCTAAATTAATTTTTGAGTTAAAAAAAATTTTTATATATAACTTGTTCTAAAATCATTAGTTAGTTTAGTTTTTAAGTGTTAAGCTTTTTTTCGCCTTGAGCAAATGACAGTACAATAGTTTCTGGGATTCACACCCGTGACTGTTACAGAGAAAGTTACAAAGTTTGCAACTTTTGTTAAATAATAAGACTAAATCAAAGTTTACATAAGGTTTTCCTTAGATTCAGATATTGAACGGGATAAGCTAGTGCACCTTATAAAATTAAGAAATAACTGTTATCAATTAAGTTTAACTTTGTCGTTATTGAATAAAAGTTTTTGAATCTTCGAATTAGTAAGTTTAGTGATATATTAATATATGTTTAAAGACAGTTATAAAATACTTGCGTTTGTGTTGAAGTGATTAGTGTATTACAAAAAAAAAATTCCAAAAATGTAACACCTCTTGTTTGGATTTGGTTTTGAATAAGTAAAAATGAGATAAATTATTAAAGAAATATTGGAACATGAAACTAACACGCTATAAATTAACCATTTGCAAAAGAAATCGAACAAATTGTCACAACTTTTTCAAAACCATAAATAATCCTTTTTAAAATTCTGCGATGTTGTCAGCTTCCCACAGCACTTCATCGAGCATTAAGAATTATGACTTGTTTTCGAAATGCATTTTAAAAATCTTGTTGTTCGCCAACAACTTATCTCACCTTTGCAAAAATAATTTCCGAAAATAATAACTCGTCTAAAAATACAATTTAATTGCAAACAGACTAAGAGATATATATCTGAGGCAAAGGTCATTAGACGGTCTAAATTATGACAAAATATAAACCTGTCTTTAATCGTAATTTAATTAATTAAGACGTCTTTTGTGCACCTTAGGAGACAGTTGCGAATAACTGTCGTCGTACTTCATTTTAATCTCTCAGTGGGATTTCCATTCTGATTTAATAATCTTTTGCCGAAGCGAAAATCTGATTTAAATTTGCATTTCAAAGCGCGAATATACAGAAACATTGTCCGAAAAGCCTTCCACGCCTTGTCTAATACACGTTCACAGTATCACTTCAATTAAATCGGCGAAAATTGCAATTACACCGCGCGGCGGTTCATTTTAATAACAAAAATCGCGCACCCAGGTGTGCAAAATAAAAACAAAAACCGATTTTCATTCATAAACTTTGTACTTTTGCTTCTACGTTTAATAGAATTCACATTCTCTCACTCTCTTTGCACGTTACTTTACACTGTTATATAAAACTAAAACGCGAAAAAAGCGCCGATGAAAACCATTATCCATATGCAAAATCGGTGTTTGAAGGTCGTTTCAGCGAAATTCTCAGCTGAATGGGCAATCAAAATGTCTGTTTTTTTTTATTATTATTTATTTAACACGTTACCAGACTAATTGGAACCAATTTAAAAGTTCTTTTGAAAAGCGAGAACTCGAATTTTCTATTCAAAATAATTGGCAAAAATTAACAACATTAGAGAGACGTCTTTGACGATCCTGCGATTGACGTTTCACAGCGCGTCGTCGACGATCAATTAAAAATAGTTTAGAGCGCCACCGTTTTGTTTCTGTTCTTTTTCACCTCGAAGTGAAATTGTAAGTGAATGTTTTAAAATTAAAAAAGATCACCGAACAATGAGGTCATTGCCCAAATGACTAAATTCGCCACTTCCGTTTTCGCATTTAGTCGATCTAAACTGATCCTCTAATCTCAATGTCCGCCATTAAATGAGATTATTCCTGGCCGAGGCGGATTTAATCGAAATTCGGAGAAATTAAAAGACACATGCCTACAATTCCAATCTAAATCACAGGCGGCTTTTCAAATCGAGGAAAAAAACAAAACGTGTGTAAAAATTTAGATCGATGTGATAATAAATCAAATATAATTAAAACTAAATGCGCTAATTGTATATAATTTTCTGCACAAATACACCCCAACAGAGAGTCACTTTGCAGAAAAACAGCAAATACCATTAATTAAGCATTACATTTTGATTCGCGTTTTCAATTTTTCAACAGGTTTTCAGGCGTATTCATTATGCAAATTGGAGATAAATTGCAAGATTTAGAGCATCCGATATAAAATGGATATAATTTCCAATTAACTTTTATCAATTTTTCAAATCACTTCTTGATGACAATTAAAAAACCACAAAATTAACAATAACTCTTTGTTTCCCTGACCAAAAAGAAAGAGAAAAAAACAATCTGAAGGTGATATAAATCAAAACTGTATTTTTGGCAATGGAAAAACAGAAATTCGATATAATTTATTGTGAATTGTGACCCATTTATTAACATATAAAAAAAACAACCAATAAACCCATTGTCTTTAAATTGAAAGAGACGGGAGAGCAATAAAAAAATAAAATCTTTTATATCAAAGACGACCCTCTGAAAGGGGATTTTAATTTGTTTGACCTCCAAATCGAATGACCTTTCCATCGATCGTTATGCCAAATTGATTTCAACTCATTGGTTTATGGACAAACAATTTGACGGCTAGTTTCCATTTCGAGACAGACAGACACTTATTGATCATAAAATGGAGCAACTGATCGTAATTCTCTGATTCATCATCATTGCATGACTTTTATGATCAGCTGGCTCTGATCTTTTCCACGTTTTTATAAACTGTCAGTTACGCACAAAATTATTACAATTTAAAATAAAACTCAGTAGTACATCTCTTTAGAAAACAAAACAAAAAAAACACACCACCGTGTTGTCCACTGAATATAAAAATGATCAATGAATATGATCGACACTCACACAATTAAACTAATCACCACTGCGATCACCTTGTATCGCTTTATGTTTCACTTTTTACTTTTAATACAACATTTTGCCACTTGAAATCACTACAGTATTTCGTCGAAAATAAGCTAATTACTTTTACTAAACACACTAAAATACGATCGTAATTCAAGATCCAAATTATAAGCGATCATTAATTGTTTAAACTCACAAATTTTTCCACTATCTTATCCACTATTCACAATAAATATGCAAATTCAAAACCGAATTTAAGCCGATTTGAAAACCACTCAATGATAAGGCGGTTTTTCAATTGAAACTGATCACTTTTAAGATCCCCACACCGAGAGCGAGAAAGAGATCAGTGTCCCCGACAAAGTTTAGCGCAGTACTGTGCCGAGTTTTATGACTTGTCAGTACACGAACGCGAAATAAAGTGAGTTTTTCGCCAGAAGAGACAAGTGGAATTATGTCAGATGCCACACACAATTGCGCGATCTGGCCTCGAGCCTACTTTTCTGCCTCAATATAACCGTACACACGAAACGTACACCAGCCAGATTCGCACGTTGATCGTCAACGATCACCACACAATATATAAATTGTATACGCGATCGTCAACCACTAAGCCGTGATCGCTCAAGAAAGACAGAGAGATCACCAAATGACCAATACGAGTAACTTGAATTTACACTCTTCTTGAAAGAAAGATTTCATTTGTAACTCATTTTCGTACTTCAAATTTATGTTTAAAAAAGTAATTTTAAACTCAACTTATTATAATAACATGATGAAGACCCACGAGTATAACAGTGGCGACGAGGATATACGTGTACTTAAATTTAATGGGTAAGAGGTAATCATATTATAAGTTATTTATATAAAAAATGAAGACCTAAATCTATCTGCTAAAGTTTTTGGGAAGTTTATAATAAATATTTAAATACAGGAAAGTAAATGAATGAAGAAAGAAAATAGAAGTCGATTAATCAGAACCTAAAAGAGATACCAACTCACTCAATCTTCTTAGCAGTAAGGTAAAGGAAAAACTGTGGTTAACCAATAGGTATAACACTTGTTATTCTTAATTAAAGATAAAGTACATTAATACCCACATCATTTGTATTACAACAAAAACCAATCCAAAATCAATCATTTAAAACCTCTTATTAGAAACGAATTACTACATTATCTATAATAGTTACTCAAAAGAGTCGTGTCTACCAATACCACCAATGATGATTTTATACCTGGCTAAACTTGTATAATACTATTAATCTAAAGTCAAAGCGAAATGTAATACACAACAAACAACAGAGAGTAATTTAAATTCGCGATCATTAAATGAAATGAAACGTTATTAAAGAGCAGCCGACAAATGAATGTGTTTATGTTTCAGTCAGAGTTTTGGGCCGGCATTTGCTAAATCAGTTTTCATTAATAATTATACACAAAGTGTGCGACAATGCGAATAAATGTGCGAACGCGGGGTTTTAAAATAAATACAGCTCAGAGCGGCAATTTAGAGAGAAGTTTAGACAAAAAACAAAACAGCATTGGATAACAAACGACTCAAATGAAACGTTTATTTTGAAAACATGACAGTTTTCTCTAATTGGAGTTTGTTTTAGAGTTTAAGAAAAACATATTTAATAAAAATAAATATAATAAGTCAATTAAATTTTTAACGTTTCTATTTTTGATTTATTTTTAAAAAATTTATTGGCTAGGTTAAAACAGTTGATTTTTATCTTTTGCTTCTGTCTTGTAGTCGTATATCGTATTTGATGTAGGAAATACACTGTGAATTAAGGTTATAACCGCACTCGCTTATCTGTGATATTTCCTGAATCAAAATAAGTTGGAACTCAAATTTACACACAATATGTCTCTTAACAGATTTCAACTTTATACCATAGCAGATTTACAAATACTTATAAAACGATAAAACGGAAAACCGCACCCTCCTTTTCTTTACAGTGGGACAGTTTTTAAGCAATCTATTAAGGAGGGATGTAAGACAATCTTAAATGTGTCCAGAATTCTGAAAATTTGTACCGAGGTGTCATATCCAGCCGACAGTAGCACACACACATTGAATATCTAAACGTACTGATTTCGAAAAATGAGAAATTATCATAAAAAATTTCCATATAAAAATTAAGTAGTTTCGATTATCGGAAACTGTGCTCATTGGACATTGTGATGATAATGTGGACACAATAGGAGAGCTAATAAAGTCACAGTTACGGATAATATTTTCGTAGCTAACAAACGGCGCGACGTATTTAAGCCAAACCATATTAAAATAAAGATTACAAAATTTATTTTACTGAATATTAATAGACTTAAAGTATCAAACAAATTTAGTATTTATTTTTTTAAAATAAATTTGTTATGTTTGTACCTTGATAAGAAAAAGTATAATCTTAAAATTAAAACTACCAATTTAAAAAAAAAAACTTGTCACCTTTTGAAATTGATCGATTCAAAAAAAAAGTTGAGCCGAGAAGGTGATCACTACTGATCAGTTTAGTTCAGTTCGCAAAACAATAGCTATTTGCAGTTTGATTTATTTTACAAAAACCTGATCCGCGGAGGGAAAAAGTGAAATTATTCAAGTAATGACTAATTTATCTTAAAAAGTAACCAGCCACATGTCTACCAACTACTTTGTACAGTTGCCTTAAAAACAAAAGTACGATCTCGTATTTTTGTGCCCGGTCAAAACGGTTTGTTGATCTCGGCTTGTCGAACAATTTTGTGATTGTGCACGATTTGCAATACGTGTTCTTGACATGTAATAGGCCTGCCATTTAACCTTTTTGTCAAGATACCGTTCAAATTGTAAATCAAATTTGTTGTCGATAAACAGGTGAGGTATGAGCGGAATAAAATGATGGTTTTTATAGGCCTGAAAATTTTTTTAAATTAAATTACCGTCAAATTGGAGTTGAACAACTTTTGAAACTCATATTATATTGTAGTCCAAATTGTGAAGTATATTATTTTAATTATTATTCTTCCAATTTCATTACAATTTAATGGGGTTTATTTTATTAAAATAAGTGTAGGGGAAATATGTACGAAATGGAATAGGGGGTGTTTCTGGATTTTGGCTTTTCTAGCTCGCATCTAACTGAGCTATCCTGTAACTCAAATGGTTTTAGCTATCCTGCCAAAATTTGAACGCATTCAGTCCAGAAGTTCCTTAGAAGTTTTTCCAGCGAAATAAGTTTTTATTTACATTCAGTTCAATTGAACATACTGGAAGAGTTTCGCTAATTTACATATTATCCTGATGCCTATTTTATCCATTAAGGATTCATCTTTGTCTTAAAATAAGATTTTTTAGGAATGGAATCCTATTTATATTTTTTTTATTTTTTTTTTTCTTTCAAAACGACATGTGGACAAAATGGCATACCACTCATTTTATCAATTAGTGGCATTTATCTAATTAAACCGGGAATATTTTGTCCATAGGTGGACAAAATGCCCAGAAATTAGAAAAACCCAACTCATCGTCGGTCCTGGAGGCAAGACAATATCGAAGTCGAAATTTTCCTAATACTTATAATGAAGAGAAATGTTCTCGTTTATACTCTAAAGACTTTTTTTCGAGATCTAGACCCGGAAGAGGATGGCATTGGGTTTACAGTTCTTGGACATACGTTCCTAGACGAACACAGGGAACAATTGGATATTGATTTTAATAAATAGATAACCAAACATGATTACTATATAATATGGCGTTGTTGTGTGCTACCCATAAAGAATTATGTTCCAAAAACAAAACACCATGCCATTTTATACATACTTCCCCTATATCAATACCATTTTAATGAAATGTATAAAAATCAAATTTAATATAGTTTATGTATTAACGTAATCACTTCAATTTATGTTTTTAAAAGATATTTTAAAAAGTATACTTTATATTACTACTCAAAGAAAGGGTGTGTAATGTGTATAGACCTCATGGCTATTAGAATCTTAAACACAACCTGTTACAACCTCTATTAAATTGTAGAAACTGACATTTAAAATTAATTGTAAGAATAAAATTTAATTCTATACAAATTTTCAAAAATGATATAAAAAGATATACGAGTATGCTTGCTTTCAAATTAATAAGAACTGGAGTTCAAAAATATAATTCGTTAAAATTTATTACATCAAATAAATTGGGAAACAAATAAACAATCAATAACACTTATTGTGAATCACTAAAAAATGTGCCAAAAAGCGGATTAAACGGATTACGGCAATAAATCAAACGGAAGCGATCTGTCGTTACAAATCAATTGCATAAGTACCTTGTTTGCAAAACCAATAAAAACCAACAGTTCAAACCCAAAGGGGGCAAAAATCTCAAGAAAAACCAAATTAATTAATATTACAAAAAGAAAAAGTGACTAGAGTAAACCTGTTGCTCTGCTGGGAATTAATATTGGCAAACACGCGCTGCTCTCCAGTCGATCGGTGCGCAAAACCCAATCTAATGAACTTCAAGGCTCAAAGACAATCGGCCAGATCGCTTCTGGCAGCGTCTGTCTGATTCGTTTACAAATCCCACGATGTGGGCCTTAATGTCTTCATATGGGTCCCGGGGTTTTTGCGAATACTTTTCTGCAATCAGGGGAGCATTTTTCATCTCCACCTCAATCAACTCTTCAGAAAGATACGAATTGCACTTAATTGCGAATTTGCATCGTTAAGTCGATCCGATTTATCAGTGAAGAAATAATGACTCACTTGGCGCTCTTTTACTGATTACAAATTTTCTTCTGGTCTTTTATGTATTCTGATTTAATTTCATTTTTCTCCCTTTTTATAATTTCCTCTCCTCATCGCAAAACCACCTAACGAGAAGATAATGGATTAATGGAAAGCATAAATAAGACCTCAACCGAATGCTGGACTACTGCCAAAAGTTATCGGAGGAATAATAAACAGTAGCGGGTTTGGCAAATGTCTGTTTCATTTTCGCAAAAAGTAAAAGAGAGATAATTCGACGATAATCTAACAATTGAAAAGACAAAACACCAGTCTCTGACATTTATTACCTCCATTACAATATCCAATACGAGCATGAATTTATGATTATTCAGCTGATTGTCGGCAACGTGTAATTCTCAATTTTTTTGTGCAATGCTTGCATATCGAGATTTTGCAACGAACCAGAGACGACAACAAAATCATCAAACTCTCCCCACTCGATTTCTGTTCGCCGCTCAAACGCTTTTCAGATCAATTAAATCCAACCGATAAAATAACTCAATACGTTATGCAGGCATATACATGACGTGGAAAGATATTGCAAATTTATCTGGCTGAGCAACAAACCTTTTTTTTATTTTACTGCCCGAAGACAAAAAACCAACTGCTACCAGGAGACTCCTCCATCGCAAACCGCGCAAATTGTCGCAAATTTACACAAGTGCTTTCTCGGCGGCTAATTTAAAACCCCGCGCTTTGGACCAATAAATCAATTCGCCATTAATTAAATTAATTTATTTGCATTTCTCATTTTAATTAATACCTCTCCAACGAGAAAGAACCAACATTTATTTCGGCCACATTCTCTCCAAAGAAAAACAACTGCTTTATAGGAAAGGGTGGGCTGATAATTTGTTTTATGTAAATTTAATAACTCCATTAGATTTCTGATTTTATCCCTTTTAAATATGATTTTATCATATAATCTCAAACATCTTCATCCGCATCAGCGGACGTGAAGAAATTAACACCTGCAACATTCCAGGGGGTGTATTGTGTAACTTTCTCGTTTCTCTCTTGAGGGAAAAAACCATTCAAAGTGAAGTTTGTAATCCCAATTATTATTAAATTGAGCTGATTTACTGAATTTTCAAGTAAAAGCAATAGTAGTTGACTACTTGGACTTCAAACTTCACTTTGAATGGTATTTACTTTCAAGTGAAAAACGAAAACTTACACACCCCCTGGTTGTTATATTTTTGTTTCGATAATGTTTTTAATAATCCGGAGTCCGGACCTTTATTGCTTAGTGTGCAGTGCTAATACAGAATCCACTTTACATCTCAGCTTCCCAATTCAAATTTTTTTTCTTCAGTAATCAGTGTTGAGATAAAAATTAACTTTTCGACATATTGCAATTATTTTATGTAGTTCGAAAATATCTCGGACAATTGCAAATATAAATTACATCGAACTCTTCCCCTATAAAAAGTCTATACGAGCTACCTAAGCTGATGTGTGCGATCCTGAATGATCAATGTCATTTAACATTTTTCCTAACCGATCAAAATGGACTTTTAAGCATCATTGCATTGTTGTTTGGAAAGTCCTTTTTATAAAGGAGAAAACTAAAAAGATACATCGACTTTAACAAAATGATCTTTCAATTTTTTAAATGTGTAAAACGCTTTTCAGCAAACCCTCATAATTACATGAAGGCGAGAGTGCGAAACTCGACCAAAGTCCTACGTACTTGTACACGCGTCCAAAGCCCGACACTTTGTAACCGTTAATTGGGTCAATCACCTTTCACCTCTATTCCGAAATGGAAAACACTATACAAACGCCCAAATCACGCGATTATTTCGAGCCTAATTTGTACGCGTACGCCCCTTGTCAAGGTGCAAATTTTTCGCAGAAAATAAACAGTCGCTGTCTTCCTTCGCAGGCGACGACTTTAAATGTTTTATTGGCTTATTGAAAATATACAATGTTCGGAATAATTTAAATGGCTTTTGCGACAAATAAATTCAGGTTTGAGTGAACGAAAGCCAAAAGTGAATTACGGCCTAGAGTCTTTCTCTTTGCTCCAGAGAGATCAAAGGAGCTTGACGGTTTAAATGTGAGTTCACCTTGTGTTGCAAAAATATCGCCAACAAGATCGCTGATATTTTGATTGATTGTCGCATTTAATCAAAGCGGTATTTTTGGCTAATTTATTACCTCCCAACTGGTGCTAAATCTGTTTACAGTATGCCACTGTTATTTTCACTTAATCCGAGAATTACGCAATTTGCATATTATGTATTCAAAGCAGCGACTTTATATTATGAAAATATCATAAAATGCGTCTCATTTTCTGTGACTATTTCAATTCATTTCAATTAATTGTTGTTAAATGAATTTATTAACTTCAACCCACAAGTGGTGCCATCTGTTTAGAAATAGCTCAATTTGTTGCACATATTTGCAAATTTCCTCCGCGTTTTACAGCAATTTGCATATTAGAGACGTCAATCAATACTTGTCTGAATAACTAGAGCTATTAATCTGCTGTTAAGTGTCACTCAACATTTTAGTTTCCACTGATTTTCCTATTTATTTGCAACAGATCTAATCTGTCTCTCAGAGCAGCCATTTAAATAAGAAATTAAAGTTTTTCGCTTAAGGACCAGAGAGCCCCATAAAACTGACACCGGTCAAACATTAATTAAAAAGACGTGAACAGCACTTAAATAGGCTCAAGCCATAAATCACAAATCTTAAACTCGTTTAAATAGTTTGCATTTTAATCCAATTGCAATTACATTTTTCCACAATTGCAATTTTTGCAACTAACATTTTTCCATTGATCGAAATGCAATTAAATCAAAGATTTTTTCTCGCACAAACAAACACTATTGGCTTAATTTTCACATCAATTTGAAGACAAGATACAATTTACATAACACATCATTAAATAAGTATGTTATCATTACAGAGAAAATGGCCAGAGGAGAATTTCTCAACAAATTGGCCATATTTTTTTTTCTTCTTCCAAAACTCAACTGCATTATTAGGCTCCAATTTATGGATGGAGCATCCATAATTATGTGGTTATCTTTTCAACCATGCTAATTATGTGCACTTTCGCGAATACGGACCTTAAATCAATTTTCTCATTTTTACTGCTAGTTGTACTTAATTTTCGTGTTAACAAGATATAAATTATAATTTCGATAAGTTTCTATTTTAAACTGTTTTTTATAATAATAGCTGAGAATTATTTTTAAAGATTGGATATAATATTCTTCATTTTTGTTGCATAAAATTGACATTATGACACTAAATTTGTTTTATCAAAAACGTTTTTATAACACAAGTGCAATAACAAAGTATTAAATAATGCTTTATCTTATGAAATTATTCCAATATAATAATATTCATGTTATATATGAAAAGGATTTTAAAAAATGTGTCACAATCAGGCAACTAATCAATTTTTGTAATAATTAAAATTATTATAAAATTTCATTATAATAATGTACAACCCTTTATGTATATATTGGACTGGTTTCTTTTAAAAATCCCTTTCAATATAATTTTATTTTGTCTTGAATAGACTAAGATTCTTCTTAGACGCCACAACAATCGTTGCCGGTCTGAGTCTAACCAATTGGTTTTACTAATAATTTTTGGTTAGGAGAACTTTTCAAGATTTTTAAGATTTAGTTTTGCAACCAAAAATAGCTATATCCTAATAAATTCTATTCTACAATTATGTTGAGATAAAAAAACTTGACTTCTATATTAACGAATTATAGAATCATCAATCTCACAGCCGAAGTGGTGATACACTCGGCTGCCTCCTCTGAGACCATGGGCTCGATCCTTGGGCGGGTAGGATTAACTGGATCATTGTTCAAACGGTATAGGTGCTATTTATTGACTAATAATACTTCGAAACATACAGTGAAAAGCCATGAAAAGTCTAAACCCGTTGGTTGAGGTTACGAGCCCCCATGTTCCTTACAGGAATTGAAAAGGAAATTTAATTATATAGTATAATCACTTTACTCTTACTCGTATATTCCGATATTCTTAAGTCAATGAATTACCTGAAACTGGCCAGACAGGGCGCAGTAACACCTTTTGAGAGATCAAAATCAAGAATGGGGCTAAGCCAATCATCTCGTAAAGCTTTACCTAAACCAAAGTAATAGAAAAAACCAACCAATGCTGGGATTATCTACCAAAACTCAGAATCTTATACAATCAAAACAAACAAAATATAAATTTACACGACTATTTACAGGACACAGCACTGAAAGAAACAAAGACGAATTGTGCAAATACCGAAACCTGGGAGAATATACTCATAAACTACCCGGCGTTAGCATCTAAGAAACATAGGCAGTAGCCATCAAGAAAAACCATCTTTCAAATAAGAGCCAATTGGGACTGAACTTGAAGGTGCAATGTAGACCGACGTTTGATCAGGACAAATCACCATAAAGTACAACAAGCTATAAGACGCGGTGCATAATCATCATATCGCCAAAAGCAACAACTTATAAATTGGAATGATAGATAAATAGAACGTTTGACTTGACAGAAATTATTCGTCATGAAAGTAATAGTTTCCGACAATTTGTTCATTGAAATATACAATTTACAATTCAATAAAAAAAAAACTTAAAAATGTTATCGTCTTTTTTGTATATGTTACGAGCAAAAGAAACTGGTATCGTTTTTATGAAAATAGTAATAAAAGTAAGGATCTATCGTAAACAAGTTATTTCCACTTTTTATGATGCGTAAATTTTATTTTCGTAAAGCGATCTTACTAACAAATTTCTTCGCAAAAAGAGGAATATTAATGGCTCTATTGACATTTCGATATTCAATTTAACAATCGTTTATAGATCGCTATCTTACATTCAAGTTTGCCCATATTCCGTTGATTATCAGTAAAATGTTTAATTACATAAAATATTTCATAAATTTATTGATTAAATATCACGTAGGTCGTAAAACCAACATATCATGCCATTAAAATTAAATTTTAATTGTCATAATTACGCACGCACAAAAACAAAAAAGGCAATACAACTTTCGTTCTTAATTTAGCCAATTTCGTTCATTTAATTCGGTTGGAATATTAATTGGTTGGGTTGTGGTTTAAAAATAGAAACTCGCAACTGGTAAATGCCTATTCCTGACCGGCTAAAAATGCGGGTGTTCTTTATTTAAACGTACATACATATGAAAAGAGAGCGAGACAATTTAAATTTACAAGTGGCCCACTTATAAAAAAAAAATGGATCGATCACATTTCGATTCAATGACAGTTTAAGTGAAATGGGAGAGTGCTAATGACACATTTTAGGCACTCACATTGTGGATATTGCAAAATGATGTAACCAGAGGGGCTTAAAATAAACCTTCAAAAATATCATGTCAATAAAACGTGCCTCAAAAATCGACACATGTCATCTTCTCGATTTGCATTTCTCGTTTTGCTCTTATCTGCTGACGACTTCAATAATATAATTCCACGAAATTAATTCGTGCAGCACAAAAAAAGCTGGACTCGGCTCTTATCAGGAAAAAAAGGCATTGTTCAAAATTAGCCATCTCGTTTAGACCCGCTTTTGTGAATCAATTTCGTTTTCGCAATACTGCAATCGAATGCATTCCGGCCTCGATCATTCCCCACCAACCATGCCAAAACAATTTGCATTTTTGCCACAGGTATGTTCCACTCTGCCTGATAATTTGTAATACAATGCAACTGCGTGACACGCATATTGAGTCTTTATTTTACCCTTCCAATTAGCCCATGCAATTTGTACGACTCTCTGTATCTTTCTTATTAATAAAATTGAAGAGTTCAATAAATTTATTATGTTCTATATACTCGTAATTAAAGATTTGTGCCGGACCAACCCATAAGCCTTTAGTGATCAAAGAAAGACATTTGTAGATGTATTTTAAAATCTTTGATATTGGAGACCATTTGTAAAAATAAAAAAATAAAAATATAAAAATTTAAAATATCATACAGCATATACATATGTATCTATATTTTACTCTCAGACTAGATAGAGGGTATATTTCCTCTTTGTAAAAAAGAAACAATCATGTTTTTAGACTTAAAACTTTTGAATAAATAAGAGATTTCTTAAAATTTTTCTTTTAAACTTCATTATCTTGTATGAAACACAGCCAATAATAATAAGTTAGCACATCATTAACCCTATACTGTATTTGACCTTTGCTACCCCCGTGGCGGGTTTTTGGCACATATATCCTATCCACTTCCTTTAGCATAAAATAGGTAGGAAAAATGGGTATATATATATATATGTTTGAAGATTTTAATTCATTTAGGGGTTATTCGATTCAATTTTACATTACACCCTTAACCCCTCTTCAAAACACGATTTAATGCTCTATAAAGAAAAATTTAGAATTTTTATGAGATGGGACTAAATGAAGAAAAACAAATTATAAAATTATTTATGCATTTTGGTAGCATAAAATTGATATTATTAAACTAAAATTTGTATTTATAGCATAAGTACTTTAAAGGATTCTTTAAAACACTAGTGTTTTTACTCCTAATTATATTAATATGACTTCCGTGAATGAAACCCAATAAATTTTTCGTATTGAGGTTGTTACTGTAACAAACGACGTTTTATTCAAATACATATTTCCAAATACGATGAGACAAAAACACATTTTTAATATATCCGACCCTTTCAGATCACGGTAATGAATTTTGTTACGAACTCAAAACATAAACATCACTAAAAAATAGTAACAAACTATTGTAGTTTGTGCCGGAGAAATCAAAAACGTTTACGAAAAAGTTTCTCTAATTCTGTGATTTGTGTAATAATAATCAAACAAAATTCTGAAACAGAATATTTAAATTTATTTGAAATATAGGAATGTTCTATCCTTTTCCCATACTAGAACAGATATATTTATAAGAAACAAAGATAGAAATTTTATTGGTGTGGAACAGAGCAACATATATTTCTCCAAAAGTAAAAGAATTTTTAATAATTTGATGTTAATTTTGTTAAAAATGCATAAAAATTTGCATAGCACATAGTCGACAAGCATTATTAAACACAAGGGATTTTTAAAGTCACGAGCCTAGTGAGTGTTGTAAAAACGGCTCGATCTTATCGACATAGTTGTATAATAGTTATTTATACAACAAGG
>JXOV01007081.1:0-13077 GCA_001014945.1 Clogmia albipunctata | reverse complement strand
TTTATATCAAAATTGGGAAAAACTTATTTTGCTAGAAAATCTTCTGAGATCCCTGACCCTTAGACGCATGGATTGAATGCGTTCAAATTTTGGCAGGATACCCAAAGCCAATTGGGATACAAGATAGCTCAGTCAGATGCGAGCTAAAAATAGCCAAAATCCAGAAACATCCCCTATGCCATTTTTTCCATATTTCCCCTATTTGCAAATCTGATAAGACATAAAATTGCCCGTTGTTAAGAGATATAATGATTGTAAACTTATTTTGGTTCCATAGGTTTATTTAAAATAATTAAAGAATATAATAAATTTCAAATTTTATTAATCTGAAATTAATCTTAAACAAAGGGTTCGAAGTCTTGCGATCAGCTTTATTAACAAAAATGTTTGTTTAAACTTTTCTTGTAAAACTTTTTGCTTGACTGTAGAAAGGGAGATCGAAGAATTGGTACTTCTTGGGCTGAGTAGTGTCTACAGAATAATCCACGCATCTTCTTACGAAAAATCTAAAAAAATAACAAAATTTAAATATTCCTTTCAAGAATAAAAACTATTAATAAATTACCGTTTCTGATAACGATTGCATTTTACAATAGGATGATCCTCCTTGAAACATTTTGGTTGACCAACTCCATAAAGGCCAGCAATAAAATGAGCTGTTTTACTTCCTTCATTCCTCAAGCAATCAAACAAATCTCTATCACAGGAACAGTGCAATCTGAAAGTTAGGAAAAATTGTAAAATAAGAATTTTATCCATAAAATATTTGTAAAACAGTCTTACTTTGCTAAAGAGTAAGTATTAGTTAAGCCATATTTGGATTCTCCGGGTAGAAGTTCATCGCAGTGATCGTGAACGTAGCAGCATTTGTCGATGGCCTTTAATTTTCCAAAATCGTTGTCATCTTTCGCGTTATTCCCTGGACCACACCATTTTGTTCCAGGAAAGATCATCTTACGAATGTCTGAACCAAAATACTTTCGCAAAGCAATATTTTGTTTTTCTTCGACATCATCGTCAATGATCCAATCAGGATCAGTCAAATTATCGATCGCCATGAATTGATCCAATCCCAGCAAAATGATTAGAACCAAATAAAAATAATCCATTTTCGTACTTTGCTGGGAATAAACTATGCTTGGTCCAAAATTGAACTACAACTGATGACAATTTACAGATTTTAGCTCAGTTTATATAATGCACTCAGGTGGAAATTTGCAGTTCTGTGCAATATGCACACGATATGTAATCTGTGTGTTTCTCTGGCTTCAATTAGCCCATTTATATTCGGCCATGAATCCAATAATGGTTTTGTGCTAAAATAAAATCAAGTTCGGTTTTACATAAATCAACAAAAACTGATAATTTAGAATATTACCAATCTTTAAAAATATTGGAAATGTTAGAAAATTATTCCGGTCCCAAAGTGGCCCTAATAAGTAGTGTCCACTGTAAAATACAAAAATAACAGTCTTGTAACAACTGTTATTTTTGCAGATTTATCTATAATATAGCTGGAGTTGAATTTAGTAGAAGTAATAGTAATACTACAATGGCATATGGGACTATTTTCAATTGAAAATTATACTTTTTATAAAAAAAATATTTGAATTGATCTTTTTAAAATAATATTATATAGTCTGAGTTTTCAAACTACTTTGTACACTGCGTTTCATCCTTTTACGACAGGGGTCTTCGATTATATTTTAGTTAATATCTCGGAGTGTATCAATCTGGTATCAATTTGGCACGAAGAAAGGTCTTATCATTGGCCATCGTCTGGGCTGGAAAACAAAAGTCTAGGTTTGTTGCAAATAAAGGCATACGAATTTTCCCATACAGCAATATCGTTTCATCCTTTTACGACAGGGGGCATATTTTCTCCCAGTGCGCCAACAAGAGAGAGTATTTAGTGATTTTTTTAGACTGAAATAGTAGATAATCTAATATTCAATATATACAGCGCGAAAAATTGTGTCGCTATCTCATAGTAGGCAGCCAGTAACTATCTTTGGAAGTCTAAAATCCCAAATTTCGAATTATGAGAAAATAGTATACAAAATTTTGGAGTTCAAATAAAATAATGATGGTTATCGAAAACTGAGCTCACTAAGTATTGTAGATGATAATATCGGCACACTAGGACAGCTAATAAAGTCACCGTTACGGGTTATAGTTTCTGGTATAGCGGATTTTAGACTATTACGCGATGCAACTAACAAACGGCTCTACGTATTTAATCCAAACAATACTATTTTGAAGATCATTAAATTCACTACACACCGTCCATACATAGTTTATATTTGGTTGTTAAATTAAATTTTGTTAGTTTTTTAAATTTGCCGTTAACTGGTCGAATTGGAACAAGAATAATTTGATACAACTTTACAACTTGGTCATATGGAAAACGCCTATTTTATAGTGGATTGGCAAATTTGTTTTAATTTATTGTATACTAAATTTCAATTTAAAGCAGATTTATCACTGATATCAACATAATCTGCCCATAATCGAACGAAATTAACAAATTTGTTGGATTGGATAGACATTTTTTTCACTGTCTTATCGAAAAGTTAGCTTTTCGAGTTCAATTTGAGTTTCATAATGCGTCATTTTTAATTTTTATTTCACTAGTAAAGAAAGAAAGTCATAATCTACAAATACATTTGTCTCAAAGCCCAAATTTCGGCGCCATTTCTAGTAAAAAACGGTCAAATAGTACACGAAAGCCGTTTAAATAGAGACCGTTGTAACGACGACAATTTTTTATATCAGTTTAACGTGAATTTCTAGGAAAATGTAAAAAAAATATATCCTGATCGGGTGTGAAATCCTTTTTTTTAGCTCGGAAACGTGTTTTAACGTTTTCTTACTTGAATCATTAAAAAAAGCACTTAAATATATATGGTATGTCACTAAAACTAACCAAATTGTTTTAAACTGTACTGAATCGCGTTTTAATTAGACTTTAAATTCGTACATTAAATTTCTGGTATTATATCTGAGGGTTTGTGTGTAAATATACAAACAGATTTATTTAATAAAAATAAATAAATTTATATTAATATAAGCCATTTGATCAAATAAAATAATTGAACTCAAGACCTGTATTAAATTATATAGTCGTATGAGCAAATATTAATTTACGCCTTTAGGGCTTTTTTAAACAATTGATTCGAGTTTTTTATTCTTTTTTTTACTTTTGTGCGTCCAACATTCTTTTTATCTATTGTTCTCGTTCAGCAGTAAGTCCATCGCTCATCGTTTATGCGTTTTATCACTAGTCTGCACAAAATCGGCAGCTACGGACGATCATCCATGTCAGTTCAGCTCTCTCTTCATTCCCACACCGAAAATGATCTATTAGGGATACATACAGTCCTCTTCAACTAAAATTAGTTATTTCCTAGATTACCCAGCCTTTCCGGATACAGTTCTTTCTAGTTTTGTTTCCTATACATATAAGGATCGCCTAATTCAAAATTTATTTATTGAAAAGATTACGATAACCACATTTCTGATTTTTTTAGCATGATGAAATGATTTTGAAAGGGTAAATCTCATTTAAATGCATAATATATAAATAATAATAATGAAATAAGAATAACAATGCTAAACTAATATTTCGTACTTTTTTTGTTCTAATAATTTGACGAAAATTAAGACAAATACACTTGGAATTGAGGTCAAAACCGCAATTATTTTTCCATGATATCCCGGAACCAAAAGACGCTAGAATTTTAAATTTACACACAATATATCTCTTAACAAATTACAACTTCATGTCATAGCAGATTTGCAAAGACTTGAATAGATGCCGCACATGCCGAAAAAAACTATGTATAGATAGTTTGTAGGGAATCCAATAATCTTTATTTTAATATGATTTGGCTAAAATACGTCGAGCCGTTTATTAATTACGGCATGTAAAGCCTTAAAACCCGTTCTATCAGAAAATATGATATTATCCGCGATTGCGACTTTATTAGCTTTTCTATTATGTCAATATTAGTATTCAGAGTTGTACAAAGAGAACAGTTTTGGAAAGCCATCACTACTTTATTTGAATTAGAAAATTTTTTTTACAATTTTCTCATTTTTCAAAATAAGGGTTTTTAAACTTTCAATGTGAGCTACTGGCGGCCTGCTATAACTTCGCTACCCAAATGACGTAATCGACCATAGAGTTGATTTACAAAAGGTTCGATTCTACTACTGAAACCAATAAAATTTGTGAGATTTTCTTTACAAAATTCTGCTGATGAGAATACTAAGGCTAGCGATGACGTCCCTGAACAATAATCATTTGGAAATTATTAACCTTACTTACACAAATAATGAAATATATAAAATAGTCAACAAATTTCACTTTAACTTAATTGCTTGTGGTTAACCCTAAATTTATCTTTAAGACAAATTTTAGACCCAGAATCACTCCAAATGAGACGCTTCTTACTTTAGGGTAAACACACGAGGCTCCAGTACAACTGTCTCTACTAATCCCGACTAATACTATTGACATCTAATCATAAAACCATATCAAATCCGCTTATAAACTAATCAATAATAGGTCAGAAATCTTAAATTTTCATAATCAAGGTCTATGATATATCAAAGTTAGCTTCAAGCATGCGAGGCATGCCTTAAAATTTCAAAACCCCAAACTATACTTAAAATTTTAACCTAATAGTTATTTATACAAGGTTGATACAATAAGACACTATTAAACACAAGGGTTGTTTTAAGTCACGAGCGTAGCGAGTGCCTTAGAGTGTCCGAGTGTTTATTTAATAAAGCTTACCGACCGTGTATTATACAAAATTTTATGCATTTTTGAATAAGTTAACACAAAATCTTAAAAATTCTTGAAATTTTTGCTTTTGTGTAAACACTATATCTGTCTTTGTTGCTGAATGCGTAATGCGGGAAAAGGATAGAACATTCCTAAACTAAATAAACCAGTGTAACGGTTTTACAATTTTGTTAAACTTTAATTTCATTGCACCGATCAATAAATTGAGAGAACCTTTTATGGTAATCGCTTTTGATTTCTTCGGCACAAATTGTAATGTTTGGATAATGGTTTTCAATAATGGTTATATTTCTATTTCATAACAAAATTTGGATTCGAAACAGAACTTTTAAATATAATAATCCATAACTGTAATCTGGGAGTTTCCGATAATGTTCGTCAATATTTATCAATAAAATCTCCAATATCAAAGTAACTTTTCATATAAATTGATGAATTTTGTTTACGGAGGTAACACTTTAATAATAAAGGAAAAGCCCTAGTGCTTTAAAGAATTCTTGAAAGCACTTGTGCTATAATAACGACTTTAACTGAACAAATTTTAGTGTTATAACGATCAGGAACTAGGGGTTGTGGTGTGCAGAGGTTCCTGCGTTACTGGAGCGAGTAGTGGATTCCCAAGAGAAGCTGGCTGGATGATCTGGATTACCAATGCCTGTTGACTACCCAGGGAGTGTGAGCACTCAGGAATACTAGTCGTTGTTGACGACTGAACAAGAGTAATTTAAGGTGCGTCAAGCCTCGGCATTTATTCATTTAAAAAACAAAAGAATAATATTTACAATAATATACACAAAAGGTTGAAAAGGAGGGAAAAAGGAATTATTGATGGAGAGGAGAAAGGTTGGAAAAACAGGAATTGCTCCTTAGGTTTTTCGATGTAGTGGTGTACACTACAGTGTTATAATATCAATTTTAAACTACAAAAATGCATACAAATTATAATATGTTTTGCATTTATAAATCTTTTTTGAAGGTCCCAGTTTTTGTGTATCGGAGGGGTGGGATTTTATCCCTTATAACAGGGGCTCCCAAACTTTTTCAGCCCCTACATACGGCGCACAGTTTGGGAACGCCGGCCTTATAGAGTTCTTAAGCAGAATACTATAGATTAACTATCAACTTACTGCTTATAAAGAAAATATATAGTTTAAAATGAAATTTATTTCAATTAAAAATGTTTAAAACCAAAAAAGCTATAGTGTTTGAAAATGTAAGCTCAAGGTGTAAAGTTTCAAGTGGGAGAACCTAATATTTGTATATAAGTTTTATGGATTTGCAAAGTTTTTAATGATTTAATACCTTTAGAATATTATGCATACTTTTTACCACTTTCTTTAAATTCCAAATTAGAGAATCGGGTGATTTCACTTGAAATTTGAATATTTTGGTTGATTTTCAGAGAAACTATTTCAAGGTAAGTCACAATTCCAGAACAATGACCTATATATGTGTTTGTTGATATTTTAACTACAGGTCAAAAAGACTCTGGGTTGTCTAGGGTTAATCTTGTTACTAAAACTCGTACTCAATATAAATATTGATTTTGATAAAATTTATCGCCAAAGAAATAATTTACGATTAAATTAATCATTGAACAAATAATTAAGTAAAAATATTCCAAATAAATTACCCAATTGGAGTCTATTAATACAATATTCATAAAGTTGCGTTATCATCACCTACGCCTCGCTTATAAATAAGCATTCGTATTTGCCTAATAACCCCCGAATTCCATTGCCTCACTTGATGAAAAATAATCGTTTTAAATTTCTAATTATTATCAGGGCTTCACGATCTTGCACCAGTTCCATTATCAGTCACCGCCCCATCATCACCCACGAACAACGGTAGACAAACAACAAGGCAGCTCTTATCATTTCAGTATATCAATAGGTTTTATTGTAAAAATAAAAACATGATTTAGAGAATTGTGTTTCCTTCAGAAGAAAAGAGCGATTTTAAGGAAATTTAAAACACTTTGTGTTTGGAATGGAGCGGAGGAGAGTAGCGCGGTGCACTGTCTACTTCCTGGGCTGCTGGATGTGTGGCTGTGGCTTGTTCTGGACCGCCTGGACGGGTTTGGGGGCGTGCGCCACCTGCGCGGCCTCTGGCGTGAACTCGGAATTGCCCTTGGTCTGCGCCCCGCTGACCAGAGCGGCACTGGGAATGTTGGGCGGGTTCGTCAGCCCCGTAAAGTCCTCCTGGTCCTTGGCAGCTCGCTCCTGCTGAGGCGTTTTATGTTGAACTATTCGCATTCCTCCCGCCTTGACTGGATTTCACGATTTCACATCCATTTAATCCGAGAATTCCGTGTAAAGATGCCGTGGTGGGTCGGGAAAGGCAACAAAAAACGGTGCTTTATTAGTGTCAGTCCGGCTTTTCAAGGTTAAAACCAGTGTCACACGTATACAAAATACCAATTCAATAATACGAAATTTCAGTGATAAAAATGAGGCCTCAAATTAAAAATCAATTAACTGTCCAAGATTCCTCTCCCACACCATTTATTGCATTCTCTCACCTGCTGGCGGATGTCCTGCCTTCAGTTGGGTATCCTCATCAGCCATTTCTCACTCGCTTTTATTATTTTTTTAGAAAAAAATTAAGTAAAATCGAAAGTTTAGTCTTTCAAATTGATGCACTTGCAAATCAACAGTATGATTCCTATAAGGTTTACTAATGTCTTTTTGACGTTTCTTTGTTTTCACATATTAAGCTATAATTTTAATTGATATTTTGTTTATGGGATAACTCTTTTAATATATATTAGTCTTTTCATACCGAATTGTTTGAACTTCAAACATTAAGAGCTGTTTATTTTAATTTTTAGATATTTAATATGAAAAACACATTCGTGTGACGCAATCAAAAGAGGTGAATTCAAGTAAACCTTTAATTGGTTTATTCGTGCATTATCAATTTTATAATTCGCGCCAATATTTGAAATTTGTTTTGATATGGAAATTCTTTATAAAAATCCTATTGATATTATATATTTGAAGAGATAACGTTATATATGTTATAAATAAATGTCTTATCTTTAAAAAAAACTTAATGTTTGTAGGTTTTGTATGAAAGTTGAAATTTAATCGGTTGAAAATAGGGTTATTACGATAATTTTTCGATTAAATAATAAAAAACTAATAAAAATTGAGACTGATATTTACAAAATGTTATTGAATATTATATAACACGAATTCATTTTGAAAACTAAAAATGAATTTTCAAAATAATTATTAATTAATTATATATAATGAAATTAATTATGTAGTAATCTTGTGATTAATAAACATTAAAAATAAATAAAATAAAAAATAATTATTCATCAAATATAGCAATAAATAGTTGGTTTATAGCCCTTTAAAGTCACGATCGTATCGAGTGCTTTATAGAAGATCCGTGTTTAATAATGATTATCAACTGTATTTCATACAAAATGTAATGCGTTTTTAAATAAATTAACCGTACAATCTAAAAAAGTCCTAATCGTTTTATTCAAAATATAGTTAAGTGGGGTTTATGATAAAGTCCTATAGTGCTTTAATAGTTATTTATACAACTAAGTCGATAAGATCCTTATTATTAAACACAACTGTTGTTTTAAGCCACGAGCGCAGAAAGTGCCTTAAAGAAGACACGAGTGTTTAATAATGCTTATCTACCGTGGTTTATGCAAAATTTGGTGCGTTTTTAAAATAAATTTACGCAAAAATAAAAAAAAATAATCGTTTTATTAAAAAGTTGGTTAAGCGGCTCCAAAATTAAAAAATTTGTAATATTTCGCATACCTCTCTTACTCATAATCGAATAATTTGCATCCCTTTATTACTCATAGCCGCAAGGCGTATTTCAAAGTTTCCGATAGGTGGTTTATTCGAAAAAAAATCATTAATACTGGCAAATCACAGGTAAGCCACGCCATGAAAACTAACGACCATATAAATTTGATGGAGTTTTCACGAAGGCCAACCTTTAATAATAATAATAAAAAGCACTAGTGCTTAAAAGAATTTTTAAAGCACTTGTGCTATAATAACGACTTTGACTGAGCAAATTTGAGTGTCACAATGTCAATTTTAAGCAAAAAAAATGCATAAAAAGATATTAAATACAGCTACTCTCGTGATTTCGAAAATTGTTTTTGATAATATTTAAAGAAATAATAAATAAATTTACAACTAGTGCTAAAAGCAATATTTTATCTGATGGATATTGTATGAAAAAATCGTTGTTTCTATTACAGAATTTAACATTCAACTAGATAAATTAAAATTCCTTCAAATCATCAAAAGAAATTAAAAAGAATTAAAATTGATAACTTTATTCTTGGCTATTTTTGTGTTAAACTCTTATCTGATAACGACTTTGTATTGGCTAACAATGGCATCGGCTACGTTTTTGTGGAGAACGTTGACTTCTGCTTGGGTCAGGGTCTTCTCCATGTGTCTGTAGACGATTCTGAAGCAGAGGCTCGTCTTTTTCGTTTTCGGGTGCTTGAACTGGTCGATCATGGAGACCTGCTCCACGACATCGCCTCCCACGTCCCTGATGACATCGTAAAAGTCGTTCAGGGAGTAGTTCTCCATTTCTACGGGCAGCCAAAAGGAGAGATCGTTCGTGCACTGGGGAAACGTGGAAATCGGTTTGTATTTCTGGCTTTTCGTATTAGACTCCTTGAACTGGTTCAAGAACCCAGAATCCTTGCTCCAGAAGAGACGAATGTCGGGAATATCAAACAGAATCATGGCCAATCGCTCCAGTCCCAAGCCGAAAGCGTATCCAATGCTGTTTTTCATTCCCGCCTTTTGCAGAATCTCGTTCCTCATTATTCCAGAGCCGAGGACTTCGATCCATTTACCGTTGTGCATTATTTCCAACTCCCAGGAGGGCTGGGTGAAGGGGAAGTAAGTGTCAACCCAGCGGTATTCGATTCCATCTCCGAATAAATGCTTCGTCAAATCCACTAAAATCTTCTTCAACTCAAATTCAGTCAGTTTTACCGCTTCCAGAGTGTGGCAAGGCTGTTTTGTCTGATCCATACACTTGGAACTCGTGTTTAACTCAGGATTTATGTTCAAATTAGTCTTGTAGGAGGACTCGAAGATCTCCAATTGAGGATTATTGATAAAGAGTTTCTCTTTATGAATTGTTCTAACGGCGTCCAACTGGTGGAATACTGGGTAGTGAGTGGCATCTATTTCGTCTCTTCTATACACCTCACCACAGACCAGGAAATTGTCCAAACCACTTCTAATTAAGTCATACTGAAAAAAATTAAATTTTATTTTAAAAATTCAATAATTTCAATTAAATAATTAATAATAATAAATACTTGATGAGCTGTTGTGTGAGCCCTTAACAAATACTCCTTATTCAGGTAGTAGCAGTCGCTCTTGGTCCGGCTGGGATGGTCTTTGGGGATCAGTAAATTATCAAAGTTCTGCTCAATGGTCACGACTGGATGAAGGCTATCATAGACACTGAACAGCGGATTGCCCCTATTTGTTCTATAGGCATTGTAGAAGAAGTTGACTATCTTCTGACGAAGGATGGAGAGCGGGTGATCCTTCTGGACGTGAAGATTCCGGTTTAAATAAGAAAGGATTTTCGGAGTCACATTTGTCCATTCGTCTGTTTGGTAGACGCTACTATTGACTTCTATTGTCGTCCTCGGCTTTGGACTAGCACAATAAGATCGAATTATCAGCCGGTTCCAGTTATTTCTTGTGGTTTTTAACATTTTTAACGACTTTTGAAAATGTTATGTTTTTATTTTATGTGCCACACCACTCTAGTCGATATTCCTTCCATTTTAAAACTTCTGTTTTATTTAAGTAATAATTACAGAAATAGTATAAATGCTCGTTTATAAATCTATAGAGGAAAATTGAGAAAAGAATCTTGTTTGAAAATAAATAAAATCACTAATACTATAAATTGCACACCATTTCAAAGATTGCGCCATCCTACCACTTAATAAAAGTCGGTCAATCGACAAGTGAAGGCAACGACGGTTACTATTCAAATAAACTGTTTTCTTATTGATAAGACGTCAATCCCCCGTGTTTTCTCTGAACAGAAAAATAAATTCCTTAAATAATTCGTTTCGTCGGTCGCGAATTCTAGTTGAAAATAGAAATTGTACAATTGAGAGGAAAACACACGTAGAACGGGAATCCAATACGGTTTTACGCATCAGAAACGACCTTGTCCATTTTTTGTGTGGTTTCGCTGACTACTGTGTTTAAAAGTGAATTTCAAAAGATTGGAATAAAATTTCAAAGCAGGGTAATTGTGCAACGTTTAGCTGGTTAAAAGGAATGGCAGTTGCAATGTGAATTGTGGTGTGCAGTGGATACATTGTCTTAAAATAACTGGAAGCGAGTACAAAAGAGAGACAATTGAAAAATGATGTCTGTGGTTTTGAAATCACGTTTTTTGTGGACCGGCAGGCTTTTCCAGAACTCTTGCACCGCCCTTTCGAGGGACTACCATGTCTCGGGGCCGCTGCACAGTGTCAGCAACAAGTCTCTGGTGGACGAGGCCCAGGAAATTGGGAAAACAATTTCCCCGGAGGAGGAAAATGAAATTGTGACGAAATTAAAAACGCAATTGGATCAAAATGCAAAAACCTTTGGAACGGTTCCGGTTTTCAAGCGGGCTCTGCTCCATGGCAATAACGTTGCCATCAAGGACCAGAATGGAGAGTTCTCCTATGCCAGGCTCTACATGGGAGCCAAAAAACTCAGCGTGGACATTTCAAACATTTGTGGTGAGTTTTTTTTTTTATTTAAGTGTTTAATTGCTTTAAAATCCAATTAATTGGTATTTTTAACTTAAAATTTACATCTTAAAGGGTCCAATTTCATCTCAATTAACTCTCTAAGTAATAGAAAAGGCAGAACATTAGAATAAAAACCTTTCAAAAAAATCTAAAATTTTAGGAGGAAGAAAAAGCTAATTCTCAAGGTATTTAATGGTTCTTCAAGGACACAGCCGGTCAATAATTGAGGAGAGAGAGACGTGGCCAGGTTCAGTGTCGGAAATGTCTCATTGAGACGTGTGTTTGTAGATTAAATATTGTGCTTTCAAGTTCTGATTGCATTGAACGTCATCGATTTACGACTCGAAATATTGATGTTTATCACCAGATCAATTGGACTGTTGTTATTTACTGACATCGTGACTTCCCATGGGGTACAAAGATGAAAAGCGTCGCAGTTTCTGACCCCTAATTAAGCTATTTTTACTCGCGCTTTTCTTCAATTTGTTTTGTTATCACAATTCAGCGCACGAGTGACGCTAAAAATTGCCAGACGGCGCCTTATCGAAGCGAGTAGTGGAATACCTCTCAGGCGTAGAAGAAAAGTTCTGTTTTTAAACAATCCTCTTCCGGATTCATTCAGAAAGTTCTTAAAATAAAATTACTAGCACTGAGTGCCTGTAAAGGTGTCTTTCGTCGTCGCTTGTTTTGTTTTGCTCCGATAAAAACCATTGCATTGACTTTATAATTCCTATTTGAATTGGTAATTTTTAAACCTTGGATCGATTGTTGTCTCTCCTCAAACATTCAAGTCAATGCATTTCCATAGCATTGAAAGAGGCAGAGATCTCAACCGGTATTTTCTGGAAGCAAAACTATTTATATCCTATTTGTTTTGCTCTTTTTGCAGTTAATAAAAAGAGTGTTTGATAATAAAAACATCTTGAATGAATGAATGTTTCCGCTAAGGGGAAAAATCTATTGATTCTGATGTAATTTAATAAAGTTCTGAGTAAAAGAGCTATTGGATAATTCGGATGTAAAATCAAACAGATTGTTTCGAATATTATTACAACAATTTTACATCTTAATTTCAATATTTAAAATAATTCTATAGGTGTTTGATATAATAAGATCTTAGTCTCAGTTTAAGGATTTTATTTTTTAGTGTTTTTTAAATGGAGTTATATTAAACTATCAACAATGTTCATCTTACTATCTAAGGTGTACAGATATGTATCATTATCTGGTTGAATTGCGTTCTATTTTTCAGTTGACTTTGGCCTCTCGCGAAAATCTTAGCAAATAGATAGCATTATCTTTGGAATTTTAATAGGGAAATTCCTTTTAATATTAAAGGATTAAGATGATCTTCGAAATAAACCATTAATGATGATAATTATAAATAATAATAAAACAATGTTGTGGTTTAATGAGTAAAGATTTTTCTAGCAAATAAATAAATAGAATGTAATGTAAAATTTGACCAAACAACCCA
>JXOV01007077.1:0-23282 GCA_001014945.1 Clogmia albipunctata | reverse complement strand
TACAATTTTGTATAAAACACGGTCGATAAATATCATCAAAAGTTAGTTTGTTTCCAAATGGCAACCATTAAATGATAGTTTAGGGAAGACCTTCAAGATGTGTCCGAATGACAAAATTGCAATTATCGGATTTTCTAGTGATCCAATCTTAAGATTGATTTTTTAAAAAATTTTATATTAAAAAATTGAGCTAGGTCTGGCTTGGTATTGGAATTCATTGGAAATAATAATAATATAAAAGCAAATCGAACTGGACTTGATTTGACTTTAAAGAGAAAAATGCCAAACATTTTGCAACGTACTCGTATATTAGTTAAACTCGTAATTATTTAATTGGAATAATAAATAGAATTATGTCTATTTTTCCCACAGATTAAAAATCAAAGTCAAATATTTAAATACCCAGTCGTATTAATAAATACAAGTATAAGATATGTTATGTCAAGGTTCAATTACATTTTAATTACTTAATTTAAAAAATTTAATTTCTTTAACTAGGGTCATACTAATTTAAAATTAGTCATTTTAATAACTATCTCGTTGGTAACATTAATTTCATAATAAACGGCAATAATTCATATAAATAATTTATATCCACTTATTTTTAATTAAATATTAAATAAGTAAAAAAATTAATTACTCCATCAATCTTTTTTCAATTTCTATTTTTATATTTTTATAAATTAAATTTCAAAATATTGGAATCTTGTTTAAAAATATCGATACTACTACGAAAAATACAGCTAAAACGACTTAAATTATGAGTGTGGAAGATTGTGAAAAGCAGAAAGTAGAAAATTTATATGCATAGTTTCATATTCCGTTACCGGGACACAACATCTACCTAAGCTGAGCCAGCCCGACTAGACCAAACCAGACGCTCTTTAAAACAGAAAGTTTTCACTTTTACTACTATCTACTTAGAAGCTATTAAAGCGCGCGCGAGTATTTCTTTCATTTCATTCTTTAAGAATAAATAATTTCGCACCTTTCTGTTGAAATTGTGCCAACGAGTCAATAAAACACCGCAAATGTAATGGATGTTTTACGACAATGCACGTGCGATCATTTTGCAAAGCTCATTTATGATCATTTGCATGCTACTATTATCTGCAAAAAACTTTTTACAAGTCATGAGCCCATAATTTGCTAATTTCTTTCAATATTGCGACATTGTGTGAGTATAATTAGGGTTACTACAACTTTTTTTCCGCTCTTTTCGACATTGATATTTGAACATTTTCACGGCTTTAATGGGCTATTAAGGTTTTATATAACTGGTAACTGGGCATTGATACGCCCTTTGATCTTCACTATTGATTGATTGCGGGCTTTGAGATTAATTTATCGAAATGACTATTATTAAAAAGGCAGTTTTGATGAAGTTTCACTCTCTGAAGGGAGCCCTGAAGAAGTATCTATTATGAATATTCCATTTACACTTTTACCATTATACTCGTACACTGCGTTAACATCCATGAAAAGAGACTAATTAAGCTGTTTACTAAAGTCATCAGCAATCCAAAGCCTATCTTCAAGAGGTATTGACAGTCTCTTGTGTGAATTGAGTGCTATAATTTTCTGGGGAAAAGTGACCACTTTGACGTATTAATTGACAATTCGGTTTTTGTGGTAATTTGAACTTTTAATTATATTAGATACGGATAAGTTCATTTGTATAAAATCGAGAGTAATAACTTTTTTTTAAATATCATCGAAAGTTTTATATATAATCAGGAATTATCCACTTTTTCTTTCTTTAACAGTTATTGGGAATTTTCGGAGATCATAATAAATAGAAATGAAATATACTCATACTCGTATTTACATTTAACTTTAAAGCATTTATTGCACTAAAATTGTTAGATAAAGCATTATTATCGAAACCAGCGCAGCGAACTAANTCAGGAATTATCCACTTTTTCTTTCTTTAACAGTTATTGGGAATTTTCGGAGATCATAATAAATAGAAATGAAATATACTCATACTCGTATTTACATTTAACTTTAAAGCATTTATTGCACTAAAATTGTTAGATAAAGCATTATTATCGAAACCAGCGCAGCGAACTAATACTGTAAGGAACATGGGGGGTCTCAACCTCAACAAACGGGGTTTCGACATATCATTGACTATTTGTTTTCAGTGGATTATTAGTAAATTAATAGCCGCCCATTTTATTTATATTTTTGCGTCATTACTTATAATTCGATATGAATATTATTTCGCAATGTTATTGATATATACACAAATGGAAACTTTTTCGATTTGAGAAAAAAACACCCAGGATTCGATCGCACCACCTACCTCGAGGAGGCAGATAAGAGCAATCTGCCTCCTCTTGACTGTGAGGCAAACTTATACTTGTTAAATATTTTTCGAAATCAGGATTTAGTTTTTCATAACTACATATCTAGCAAACTGTTCTTAATATAATGATTTGAATAGCTTTCAAATTTATTAGTGTAAATTTAGGGGGACATTTTGTAGGTGAAAATAGACCTGGTAATTTTTAAGCATATCGGCAAGCATGATAACTTTGAAAGACTGTAAAAAGTATATAATAAACTATTCCCACGATATTCACGACTGAACTAGGGGTAGTCTCAACCTCAACCAACGGGTGTTAGACTTTATGTGACTTTTGTTTTTCAGTGTATTAGTAGTCAGTTAATAGCACCTAGACCGGTTGTAAACGGATCCAGTCAATCCGCCCATTTTATTTATTTGATTGTGCCATTATTTATTTTTATAATTCGCTAGGGATATTATGTTATTGAAATACACAAATGGAAACTTTTTCGAGCTAGAAAAATACACTTAGCCCGCACTGAGGCAAACAGTCCAATCAATTTTAATATTAAGGAATCCGAATTTGTTAAGAATTTGAGGAAACTGAATTAGGGATAGACTCTGAGTACCCTTAGTTTAAATTAGTGGATATTGAATCTTGTATAAGAAAACACTACGTGTAATTAAAATTCCTATATAGATAGATAGATAGATAGATAGCTAGAAAAATATCCGCACGGGTTTTGATCCCACGACCTCGAGGAGGATGTCTAAGGTGCTAACCGCTAGGACACAGAGCCAGATTGTAAAAAGTACACAAATTGATTTTTAAACTTTTTGGAATTCTTTTTTTCGGGAACCATAGTAGTTTATTGTAATTTAAATTAAATAAAATATTTCTAATATTCCTACCGATCAAGAATCAACACAGAGAAAAGCACTATTTATGAATTTATCGAAGAAATATAAATAACTTTATTTAAAAAAATATAAATCTGGTACAGACGAATATTTATCATTTGCGATTTTCAAGAAATATTTACATAATTCATTTTGAAATCAAACTCTTGCATTCCTAAAACGGGACTTCTTTTACAGCAACCAATCTTAATTAAATGTTATTTTGTTGAATATATTATGAAAACGGTATTTTGCAATCTATATAACCCAAATTTGAATAACTAATGTCACTACTGTTAAAGTGGAAAACTGGATGAATTTAAAACCCCTTGATTAATTTAAATTGAAATAAAGTGTCGTTATCAAACATTATCAAATCAATAATATTCAAATAACAAAACATAAAAGTTAACAAATCGTATTATAATAATTTCGAAATATCCAATTATTGAACAATTTTGAATTCATTCGAAGGGAAGTCTCAAAACGATACTATTGCCAATAACAAATAAAATTAAGCTGATTATGTTTTTTTTTTAAATTTTGTATTTTATAATGTTTTTTATTAATACTAATTTTTTTTTTTTAAATTTACATAATTTTCGTTATTAAATTAGCGGAAATCGAAAAGGATTTTTAATCGTGTTAAAAGACAGATTTTACGCAACATAAGGCGATGATACTCTCATGCATTAGTCATGCAAACCTGTCTCTTCAAAACTTTTGCATTTTCGTCTTCATCTTGATATGAAATGGTATTTTTATATAATCAATTAATAAAAATATTCGAAAAAAGTATTTTCGGATATTTTAATGAAATAACACGTTACAAAACAGGTTTTGATCCAAAATTTTTGCCAAGTGATCAATCATCATTTAAAATAAATTAATTATTAAATATATATCTTCAAATGGCTGCAACTTAAGCTGTTATAAGGTTAAGATTATTTTCACTAATGATGTAAAATTATACTTTCGATTCGGAAAAATTGGTCCAAATGACATAAGATCGGGAAAAGAGTTCAACATGATTGGGAATAAAGAATGAAGTTTACTGGTTGTTCCACAGATTCGTCACACAACAGAAAAGAGAAAAGCAAATCCGATTTTTGTCGGAAGTACCAAAAACCGTGGGCAAAACATTGATCACAGATCTCCCATGGTAACGCCCATAAATCAGTCTATTGGGAAGCGTCTTTCAATCCATTCCAATCCATTTTTTATTCAAATTTCAAAGGAATCAATCCATTGGCTTGTGAATAAAATTTCTCTCTTTAGTGTGTTGATTGTTGTTTGTGACAAGATGACCTCTCGTATCACTCAGCTTTGGACGCCGATGAGCAGCAATAATTAGACCCCACATGAAATATGATGATGGATTGAGAAATTTTGAAAAAAATATTGAAAGAAGCTCATTGTTTGGAAATAAAAAATGGAAAAATTCAATCCGGTGAATGGATGTAATGTTTTAAAATTGCGAATAGTCCATAAATCAAAATTATTGAGCGTAGGTTTTAGGAAAGTGGATCCTAATTTCGTAAACAAACTTCTGTTGCCTTTAAGTGATGATAATTTTGACAAATCGCTTTCTAGATAAAACATATTAATTTACACGTGTTTAATTGTGTTTAATTATTACTAATAGCTTCTGTTGTTCAAGCATTGCCCAACAGTCTATCAATCTGTTTGAAGTGTCATTTGAAAGCAATTCAAATTTTAATGTATTCTTGACGTAAACCAAATTTAAAAAGTGAAACTATCGTTTTCTATACAAATGTACAAATATAAGTATATGAAAATACAATTGAGTTAAACTTATATTTAATAAATGTGTTATAAAAAATGGCATTTAAAGTGCATTAGTCCTATATTTCCATTAATTGACTAATAATACGCTGAAAACATATAGTCATGAAAAGTCTAAACCCGTTGGTTGATACTCTCCATGTTCCTTAAGGAAATGTTAGACGGACATTTTTTTGTCCAATATTTCAAGCCATGTGGTCTATGGGAAATATCGTTATTACACTTATAAATTACTAGATTTCGATCCCAAGAACCAGCAGTGTCTGTTTTCATTATTTGGACTTATATTTTCTACCAGAAATGGATACAGAGAACAATGGAAGGTAACATCATGATGTTATAAAAATGGTTCTAAAAATCTGTTCGAATTAAAGCATTAAGGATTATTATTGCGTTTTGCCGATCACATAACATGAACAGATCCTACAAAGGAGAGCTTATTAATTAATTAAAAAATATAATGAGTCGTCGAGATAGACAGTAAAATATTCTCATATTAGTAGTATAAGTAACGGTAGGTAATGATGTACTTTGCTAGTCAAGCGAAAGGTGAAAAATTATGGAACGAGACTGGCAAAGGAACATTACCTATAAATATCTAAGTTTATAATAGTTATACAGTAGAATCCGGTTAATATGACGTCGAAGAAAAATGAAAAAAATGTCACATTAAGTGAAAGTCAATATAGTCGACATTTTAATAATAACTTCATATGGAAACAAACCATGAGCTGTACAATTCGTGTTCTTTATAAGCGGTTGATCATTTTAAGTAGAATCATATTAACCGGATTCTACTGTATTATAGTTTTTGCATATTGTGGTCTATAATTGCTAAAATTTTAATATTGATTAATTTTCTTCGACTCCTCTCTATTATTTTTACATTTCCTGCAAAATTTCCCGCAATTTATGCGGTTAAACTTTTCTTCTCAACTCATTTAAACTAATTATAATAAAAAACCGAACATTCGATTACAATCAAAATTGGAAAAATGAACATTCAAACAATTACTTTCCTCTTATACTGAGCATATACGAGTAGTTATGTAAGTAACAGGCGTTGTTCTGTCAAATTTAATTGACGTATGATTGGAAATTTGACAATAACAACCAGGTTTTTATGAACAATAATGTTTTCTATCGACTGTCAAGTATCGTATCATGTTTCATAGGTTAGTTTTTATTAGAAATTGGAAGTCTAATTGAATGGAGAGATGGTTTCGTGTAAAAAATATTGGCTTGTGCGAAAACTTCAATTCCACATTTTCAGAAAACATTCAGTTAATTTAACGATTAAACTTAATTCAAATTATCTAGTTAAATGGAAACCAACTGGATTAGTGCAAATTCAGCAATACAGAAATGATTTTAACAACAATACACAAGATCTCACCCTAATTTAAGTGAATGAATTCATGAATAAATTGAATTAGTTGGCGCGCTCTAATAATAATCGGAATACACAAATTATGCAAAAAGATTAATTGTTTGGCCGTAACTGAAATATGTTACAGAGTTGGATCGACATCAGAAGAGCCGATAATTGGAGATATGAAACATAAACAAACTCAACCGTTTATAAGCTACAAGAAGACAAATTTCTACTTGACCTGGAATCTTGATGATCGAATTCGATCTGTATAACTTTTCTCTCTGTTAACCGATTATTTAAAACGCATACGATCACGGTTACTTGCGGTAGACATTACGTAAATCGGCGAAACAATAAATTGCCGATAATTTAACCAGTTTATTTTATTTGTCTTCTATTTTCGAAATTAGACTTTAAACCATGTACATTGAATTTGCGGGCAATTTTCGTATTAAATATTGACAAATATCAACTAACGGAGCTATTGAACGATCAGTCTATGGTGATCACCGCCGCGTGGATCGTTAAAAAGAAACTAGGGAATAAGTCGTCAGGTTAGCCATCGGCTAATTGACCAAGACGCCTCATTAGAAATCCACAAGAGCCAATGACAATGTCTCACAATAGCGATCGTTCAATTGTGCGGAAAATATAAAAAGAAAATGTATGATCACGTCCATGAAAAGCCTACACTCGAAAGGCGGACCTTTCAACGATCGAGAGGATATGTTGCTTATTGTCACCCCAACTGTACATAAAAGACTGTCTGATTGTGCAAATTTATAAATCTGCACTTTCAAAAAGTCATAATAAGGTGTAAGTGCAGAAAGGTAATGGTTTATCATGAAACCTTGATGTAAAACCGTTATTCTCACCGTTAAATGTCAATTCCAGTAACTTTGGAAATCGTTTTATAATTAACGATCACTTTAGAGAGAATAGTGCGTAAACAGACAAAAAAGTGAGATCAATTTGTCAAATTACTCTAATTATAAAATGATCTTGAATGATTAATTTCCCGAATGTCGGAAAAAGTGAAATTCCTCTTACACAACCTCACCTTTATACCTATTTTCCACGGTTTAGTTATTAGGCTGCCATCTTCATTTCTTCTGTGAACACACCTGACTTCTGAAACAAAATAATTTGCCTAAAAAAGCAATCTTATCTCTCGGCCATCCATTTAATTTAATTAGGTTTCTTGTCAAAAGTTTCCACCTTTACCGTCGCGTCCAAAGTTGTAAAAATCATTTCTGTTTATGTGTCGACCATTAAAAAAACCAGACTAAAGAAACGCGATCGCTTAATGGATCACGGCTGTGCAGATCCGACAAAGAAGAAAGATAAAACCACATTCGTACAAATGGCTTTCATCAATCAACCATGGCCATGTCAGGTGTCCATTTACTGCTCTCCTATTTTATTGGATTAATAGCATTTCCCCAAATCAAATCAAAGCGCATAGGTCTTCATATGCAAATTCCGTTACGATGCATTTTATAACGGCCGTTTGCTAATTTGAATTTGATTTTCTCACAATCTGATCTAGTATGTATAATCAGGGTGATATAATTTTGTTTTTTTTCATCAATTTCTATAACCTTTGCTATTTCACAACAATAAACCGCCTAGTGTGGAATAAATTTAAAGACTCATAACAAAATTAAGTTAATTTTGTTGCCGAATTAGAGCCCGATTTTGCAAGGTATGTCTCTCTGTTGTTGTTGGTCTAATCATTAGTCGTTTATCTGTTTTTGCCTAAACAAAACGACTGGGTCCGAAATTCCAACGCATTAGCGTTGGACAGACATAGCAATGAACTGTCACTTTTCAATGAAACGTCACATTAAAACGAATTGTTTCTATGCGTTGAAAAAGTGGACATTATTTTACTATAATTTATTCCTATAAATAAATAATCCCCGTTTTTCTTGGGGACGTGGTTTTGAAATCTGTAGTTAACACAAATAATAAATTGTAGGATGTTAAGTTTATTTGAATCATATTTCATATTATATTTTGTGTTAATGGCTTAATATTTTCATTGAAAACTTTACTAATTTCTTAGCTTAACTTTTTGCTGATTATTTTTATGTAATTAAACTTTTTATTTTAAACAATTATAAACTGTGTGCAAAATATATTAAATTGATTGAATTATTACCATACAACAATTTGATTTATATAACTCTACATTGCAATAACAAACGATTATTTTAATACACCTTCTCCGTAGATGAAAAAACAGCTTGTACCAGTCTATGCCTAAAAAATGTTTTTCGCAATAAGAGTTATTGAATCTTCCATTTCATCCATTTACCATTTTTTACAATTAACAATTATAGCCAGTAGACAAATCATTTTCGATGATATTAGCAGTATCAATCACAAAACGTTCTGAATAAGAGCTAGGTATTGACAGGTTTTCGAAACCGAAGCAGATATTACATACTACGTATCAGACGATCCTTTAGCTTCCATATAACAATACTAATAGAAAGATCAGATTATTGCTCGTTATCTAATAGTCCTATTAAGGCTTTTAAAACCTGTCCGTCAAACAACTACAATTGACGATTATAATTATTATATAAAAGCCCGGCTGTAATTTAAAAAAAAACATCTATAAATATTATTCACAGAATATTATTAATTCGAATTTCAAAAATAAAATACTGCTTTTACTAAGATTCCCGGCGCATCCATTTCTTTTAAGACAATCTCCCACCTAACATAAGTCACTCTGATTCCATTTTTAATATACACTAGACTTCATCTTGAATATCGTTTTTGATCATATCCGCATACCAAAATTAACTTAACTTTTATAGGTATTGGTGATCATTAAACAACCAATTTATCTTATTATAGCACCATTTCTTTCAAATATTTTTTTCTCATTCAGTCATTTCTTATTTATTATATTAAATCAATCATTTATTGGCATTTGACCAAACAATAGAGAAAGAAAAGTATTGATTCATTAATCTAGATTATTTATTTCCTAAAACATCCCAACATAAATTTATTACAAAATAACACAAATATAAAACAATTTGTATGGTTTGAAAAATTGATGCAATTTTTTGCAATTAACTACTTCACAAATTAAATTTACAGAAGACAGTACTTGAATTTACAGTTAAGAGTTACAGCCGCTTAAAGTAATCTCCTCTACTCCGAAAATATCGTGTGTAATTAAAATATGAACCATAATTGAGTTGTTTTATTACCGAAAAACGTCCATTGACCAAATTTTATTTACACAAAGAGCATAAGAAAAGCGTTTACATTATGACATAAAATTAAGATCCACTTTTTGGATCTCAACCAAATTACTGCAATGATCTTACGGTTAATGGCACTCTTGTACTTGCGATCGCATTTTATCAGCAAAAAGTCGATAAACTTGCATAATAGCACTTGTTTCCGTGGATGAAGTTTTCAATGTAAATTTCCACTGTTTTGCAATGCATATAATTAACAAATCATCGAAACAATCAGAATGAAAATGGCTTAGTTGTAATTTCTTCTATCTAACATAAATGCGTAGAATAGTACTGTACTGAATGTTCTTTTATGGATATTTCATAATGGCAAATTGCAGAGATGCGATAATCGAAACAATAGGTGAGAATATTGCATTCTGGAAAACTGCAAATCAAGTCGTCGATCTCTGTTGATATGAAAATTTACCACACTTTGAAATCGGCGGCAAAAAATTAGCGTACTAATTAAAATTGCTACAAATCACACAAATGCACTTTTCATTTTTCACACTTGAATAGATTTTCTACTCAGATTCCGTTCGCGAATTAATTGCGGTTGAATTCGCGCAATTCTCGTCAGATTAAAGCCGAGTCGAAGACAGTATCAATTAGATTTTCGCAAGGTTGTAATTCTTTGGAAGGGCGCCATTTCGCAAAATAAAAACCTTAATTCGTGGTGGTTGTGGAGAGGGGCAATTAAATAAATGGCATGGAAAAGTGACAACCATGTAAACACAAATGTAATTTCAAAATAATTGGGGTTTGTTGTGGCCAAAATTTATTACTTTTTAAAGAGAATAATTGAACAGGAAAAAATTTCCAAATGTTTTTCTCTTCAATTTAAGTCTGGATTATGTAAATGTGGACTTTTCAGAAGCCTTTTTTCACTTTATTTATGTGGCTGCTGTTAAATTGTGAACCAGTTACCAAGAAACTGGTCTGTACAGACGGATGTTAGTCTTTGGAGAAAGTCATGCGTATTTTAATGAATTAATTGCGTTATTTAAAATGTCAGATTAAATAGATGAATACTTGTCATGAGCAAATTGTGTGAATAAAATTTATAAAGCAGATGGTTCACAGTAGTCAAATTTATCCCAAGTTTTCAATTAAATATTGAAGGCATTTTAGTAACATAAAATTGATATTATGGCTCAAATTTAAAAATTTTTAATTTAAATTTAATATAAATGACGATGATTTTTAGATTTGTGTTTAAAGTTATTTAAATATGCATAAATTTTGTATAAAACACGGTCGATCGACGGTTTGATCGACCTAGTTGTAAAAATAACTAGGAATAACAGTGATATTATTATACAAATATTTAAAAGTCATTGACGTTTTTAAAACACTAGTGCTTTAAGTAAATTTGTAGTGCTCTATTACTTTATCTTTATTATTAAACTCCCAACTCTGTGACAGATTTTAATCATAATGAGTTTGTATTAATTGCTTGCTATACTAACTATTAACAACCATAAATAAACTGTACGGTCATAGTGTTTATTGAAACGATAATACAAATAAGAGAGTAGGAATTATGTCGTGCAAAAAATTAAACAAAAGACCGCATCATTTCCATCATTATTTGATTTTACAATAGAAACAAGAACCAAAATTTAATACATATAAGATATAGACTTAAAATTCTTGAATAAATCTAAGTAATTTTTAAATTTTAGTGTTAATTTATTTAAAAATACAAAACGGCGTATATAAAACACGGTTTATAACCATTATTAAACACGCGATCCATTTTTAAAACAATAACGCAACGCTCGTGATTTTAATAAACTTTAGTATTCGACAATGCCATGTCTTTCGACCTAGATCTATAATTAATTATTGTAAAAAATTCTAATTGCTTTTAAATTAATCTGAAAAATGAGCCAAGATATAATTTTCTTAGTTAATTTTCCAAAAATTTTGGTAATCTGAAAGAAATCTATTGTTTTAGAAAAACTTTGGTTTTTCTTTCTTGTAAAAACTTTGAAAACAATAGAATCTGTTATTCTTTGAGATTTTGGAAACCAGGAAACTGTGTTAATATCATACATTTTGTTCGACTTACACGAGATATCCCCATTAAAAATATAAATTACTTTTTAACCGCTGTGCGTCACTTTATCGCAAATTACGTGTAAGACGAGGAATGATCGTCGAATCACGATCGTCAATGGGATCAAAACAAGTCAGAGCAATAGGGTTACACAAAAGATTTACCTAACCCGACGTGTGCTTTTAATCCGCCGAGATTCCGCACCCGGAACAGTCCAGATTTTTTGAAGGCACAATCCAGCACGAAACCGTAATTGGATTCGAAGACACAGGTGCCGTGTGCTGTGCCTAGATAGAAAGGAAGATATATCGGTCATGAGATATTCGATTAGTCTTAAAATAAACTCCTCTTTCACCAAACCAACCAACAACAAAAAAAACTCTTGGAAATCTGATTACAAATTGATGGTAAATAAATTGTGGGTGTGAATTGGTTGAGCATTCCGTGTGTATTTGTATTTGGCTATAATGTTTGCATAAATTAATCGTCTCGAGTCCAATGTGAAATGGTGCGGAGGCGAAAAGTGTCGCTGACTTAATTGCAACTGCCCTCCATTGTGGATTAATTGTTGTGTGTTAAATTGAGCAGAGAAAACTGACTTCATTCCATTCGAATTGTGGACGCTTCTTTTATTTCTTCCTCTTGTTCATCTCGCGTTGTGCAGATTATTTTGTCGGTGGTGAGATTGAGGTTTGGTGGCCCAAATTCCCAAACAGAAAAAGGTCAGGTGAATGTGATCGGATTTTAATCAACGATCATGCTGGTGTGGAATTATCAAAATCATCCGATCCTCTCACTATCTCATGAAATTAAATACGATCCCCTACAAGTCTCTTACTTTAACTGGCCAGTAATTGTGCGAAAAGGCCGGAAGTTGTCCGTATTTATGCTTTTAATTAATCGCCTTTCTGTGTCATCCATTAAAACTGGATTGTTACAATGTCTTTTATTGACACAAAAAATGAAACGGAATTAATTTTATTTGAAAATAGTTTTATTTATACAATGTTGGACAGAAAAAACCACAAACAGTTTATTTGCAATTTCTCAGGCGGGTCCATTTAATCGTGTGCCAAATCTGAGCAGAGATCGCATTTCTCGGTCATCGCCGAGCAGTAATTGGTCTCGGCTCTTGTTCAGTGTCTCAGCATCTTTCAATTTGCTCATCTCTCGTCACGTTTTCGTAAAACACAACCACACAAATTGGCTGAGAGAAGAAAGTCCGGCCATAAACAAAACTACAAAAACTGCCATACAGATGCTTTTAAATTGTATTTGGACACCACCGCACCGATGGTGTGATGAGTAAGTCCAAAGTAATCCGGAAAATACAGCGTTTTATAGACGTGTGTCAATAAAATGGTTGAATTATATTAATTTATCAAATATTTACATTTTTTCGGGGAAATTAGAAATTTTTAGCCTACATGAAAAGAAATGCTAATAACGTGACAAAAACTAAAGGAAAAGTAATTAATAAACTAAAACGATCACCACACATGACAGTGACTTGCTGTTTTGTGAGAGAAAAGTCTGGTACTTTTTGTATAGCTAAAAGTGTGCTTAAAATGCAAATCATAGTACTAATCCTTATTATTACATTATTAACTGTTATTAGCTACGCTTTAATAACCATATGACACTTAATTATTACCGTTTGATGCCTCTTTATATCTTTTTGCACAATTTAATTTTTTTATTGAAAGTATCATTATGAAAAAGAATCAATTTCCTCATCATAACTGATTTTCAGACTTTTTAAACAGACGGTTATAATTATTGTGTATAATATTAAAAGACGTCATACATTTCATTATCTCAATCCAATGTCGCAAATTACCTGATTTGTATTGAAATAAAAATAAAGTTCAACTTAAAAAAACTTTTTTTACTTTTTATCCAAAATTAAAACCGGAATTAAAGTTTCATAAATATTGGCAGTGAAAACATTAAAAAAATACATTTATAAGCGTTATACATATTATTATTTTTTAAAAAATATTACAAAATAATCGATACTGAAAATAAAAGTAAACCTTTAAAGTTTTGTTGCACAACCAAATGTTTATCAATATTTGTTCTTTTAACAGGTAATTAAACTAAATTGTATTTTTTGTATCTGGTTTTGTGAAAACAACTTTCTGAATTACAAGTCGTTATCAGCTGCCCAAGAAAAAAGTAATAACAAATTTTACGTGAGTCTTTGAATAAAAAGAGGTTATTTGTAAAAGAAATGTACTTCAAAATTATGATTTTATTTAGAAAATTAAATTAATTTGAATTTGAATAAGAATTATTGAGTGAATTTAAAAAATAACTCTAATATGTTCTTGTTTGAATCAAGGACATATGTTTGTGTAATTCCGTATCGAAAAGTAATATATTTTTAAATCAAATTGGTTCTCTATCGGTTTACTTTACAGGACGGAGTGCGGTAATATTTCAACCAAATTTATTATTAAAATATTTTAATTTGAAAATTTCGTTATGAGTTGTTGTTTTACAATTTAAAAAAGCCATTGCGAACGTTTTAATGAGTAATTGTCGATTAACTGGTATTGATTTAGAATTACACAAAATAGCGTTCAATACATATGTGAAATCGGTTATTACAGCTCTCATTTACGTATTTTATCTCGCTGCGCTTGTAAAAACAAATTCGTACTGTAATAAAATACAATCGACTCTCGATAGTTTAAATCTTTGTTAATTCGAACCTCATCCGAGGTCCATACAAAATCTTTTGATATTTCGAACTAAACCCATACAATTGCTCTCAGTAATTCGAACGAAAAAAACCTATGCTATTTACCAAAACCACGCGGTTTTTCCTTTACTCTTAGAAAAAGTTACTGAGCAATCTGAGCAGCAGCAATGAAACCACTTCATAATTCGAACTCTCGATGATTCGAGATATTTTAAAGGTCCCCTGGAGGTTCGAATTATCGAGAATCGACTGTAATTACTTAATTCCTTTAGAAATGTTCAATAAACAGCTTATTTTGGATATTGACCAAAGAGTGCACTATTTGCATTCTAAGCTTCAGGTAATCGAATAAAAGAAATTGTGTGCATATTTCATTACCACTAGTAAAAATAAGTGAAAGCTTGCATTCAGCAAACAAGAATGGGCATAATACCAATTCAAGGTATCGGCACGTTTGTTTGCCTTTAATTTACTGGTTCATTAACCCAAAGGGAGTGCCCCAAAATATCGACAGAGTTGAGTTCTTTCACTTTTATCAATCGTGTGAAGTTGTATATTATTTCAAGGTAACTCTTTACCGTCCAGGTATAATTTGACCTAGTTCTCATTAATTCCAATTTGCCAATAAAAATTCTATTACCTTTCTATTAAACCCGGACCTGGATCGGGATAAATTGCAGAAAACAATCTCGTCACGTCTCATTTCCGTAAAATTCTGCCACTTAGGCTGATTACCATCGCAAACAATGGCCGTAAAATTGGTTAAATTACTGAGAATATCATTATACCTAATTCAAGTTGCCGCACGTCTTTCCGTTTACTCTTCACAATTTGTCTATTAATTCAATTTGCACGGGTCTGCTGCCATCAGATGGGCGTCTAGTAAACAATAAAATGACTCCATGAAGAACAGTTTATCACTAGACTTTCATCGCTTAATAATTTATCCGAATTTTAGAGTCCCAGACAAAAGTTACATGTTTGAGTTTGATTTTTACGGCCAAAATGACATAATTTAAGAGTTAATTGCTTTTTTTCGCCTCGGAATGACAGATTCGTGCTAATTGGGGTCATCACAGATAATATTGTAATGAACCCTGAGGCACTTTATAACGGAAAAGATATAAAAAATGCAAAAGTTCACCGATTCAAACGAAAGACATCAATAGGCGGAAATTAATTCGGCTACGAACCTGCTTGTGAACACAAGTTTTATATTTCAAATACTCAAAGGTGGATTAATCTGAACTGGAAGTATGAGTACGAGGAATGCAAGAGCAAATTAATGGCGTTGTTTGATGATAATAAATCATTTAATAATGAAGTAATAATCCAACTATTTCAAATTAATTGGAGAATGTGTTTTAACTGTGTGAATGTCTGTTTCCTAAACCCAAGTCCATCATTTGAACTTTTCGTGCACCTCAATCAAATAATCACAATAAGGTGTTTATGATCATATTAAAACCTATGGTATTTCCGATAGGCATCACAATGTTTCCTTTGAATTTGGACACTAGCAAGAAATGTACTTTTACGAAAGGTCTTTTTTGAATGTATTTTACATGGTTTTGTAATAATATTATATTTTACGATCACTTAATGGTAAACCTAAAGATTATTGTCATAAAAGTAGTTACATTCATATGTCATTACAGTACAATGAAGAAGTGTACAGCAAAATAAACATATTGCTAGACAATGTTTGAAGTTATTTTCTGTTAGGAATAGAAATCATAGACAAGATTTGGACAACAGAACTGTTTATTTATATTTACATAATCCTTTTTATCGGCTAATGTATTATGTGTTGAAGCATAGGATATTAAATTACAGGTTTTATACACTATATTGGTTTGAATATTTTATATCCATACACTAATAAATTTGAATTTATTGGCTATAAAAAGATTCCACCTGAATTTATGAATAAGCTAAACAAGCTAGAAAAATAAAAAGAAAGTTTAAAATTTGCATATGATATTTATATGAATATAAATAGATTTGAACATATAAGGAATGTTTATGTTAAATTTATAGCCAAAAATGTGCTTAACTAATTAAATAAACTAATTGATCTAATTTATGAATTCTATGATTCAATATTTATTCAATGTGATACATTTAAAGATTGTTACACATTATTGTTACAACAATGTTTGTTTTTATTTAAAGTATTTATTCTTTATATAACTGTTTTTTTTTTTAAATATTTTTATGGCCACTATAAAAATGAATATAAAAGGACAGGCTTTAATTTTCGCAAGAGAAAAGTAATTTAAATTCCGTGTATGAATCACTGAAATATAAAATCAACCATAAAATTTTTCACATTTTAATTTATTGGGATCAGATTGCATTTCTTTATTACCTCTTATATAATTAAATATTTGAAATAGCTCAAATTTAATATTCAAAACCAGGATATTTATTCATCGATTCATTGATATCACATATCTCTACAAATATTTCTTCAACCTATAAGAGGTGAGTGATGCAAAAATTTTCTCACGAATTGTTTAAGTTCGAATAAATTCATAATGCAATTATACAACACTAATTATTAACAGCCCCGTTCCCTTATAATACATTTAAAGAGAGAGATGAACATGGATTTAGATTATCAGCATCAGATCTTCCGACCCGCCAACAATCTCCAGTGAACTTGAGGAGAGAGAAAAAGTACAAAAATTACATAAGAGAAACTGAAATTTGTAGATAGATTTGCTTTAAAACCTACTCACTAATTTGTTATCAAAAGTGAAGAGCAGACATCTGTACACACGTTGATGACGTAGAGGAAGAAATAGAAGAAGCTTTCAAAGTCAGTGGAGAGGACAGAACGATCGTTTTTTGGTACAAAAGTGGGGAGAAAGTGTGTGTTTTTGTTTTTGGTGAAAATATACAATGCTCAATTTCATTCTTTCACAGCCTGACCGGATTTCGCCGGTATTTTAAACAATTGATTCCCATTTATTCGGTGTAATTTGTTGCCAATTCGTTCAAGGGTTAATTTTTGCGGAAAATTGTTGTTTGGAAATTGTTTAGAAATCCATGTTAGGTGATTAACTTTACATTAATTATTTAGTTGGGTAAGTAGTCGTTAATGGTCAAGGTTAATGGGCGGCTTGTAAAATGGTTTTGAATAACTGTAAAGCCATTTCTTTTAAGTAAACCACCAATAAATTGGAAATGCAGATTCCTCTTCCATCCGTAACATTGTTTTATTGGACAATAAAACCAAAAACGGTTGAGTAATTTATGAATTAATGGTTACTTTTAGTGGGAAATTGTAAATAAAAAGTATTACACTTACCAATTAAGGTCACTAGAAACAAAATCCAACTATATTTGATGAACTTCATCTTTGATTTATCTCCTTATTTACCTATTTAAAACAAAAGCACACACACTCTCTTCTGGATGTGATCCTCTAATATTCAATTAGGCGATCGTATTGCACTTTTAATTTTTATCCATTTAGCTGCACTGCAAAAGACACGATCATTTCACGATTACTACAACTTTTTCGACGAAAAGATCTTTTCCATTCATGTCACAATTAAAAAATAAAACACAAGGAAAATATATAATCAACTGTGCACAAGAGCCATAATCACCACAAGTACACAAATCTCTGCGAAACGGTCGGGATTTAATAATATTTTTCTCTCTCTTACTGCAACTGAAATGCATCAGCAATGTGGGTTAATTTTTATTTCATTAGGTTTGTTTTGGCCTGCCAATGCAATACATACAGTTACAGAGTTTCTTGCAAAGTTATAATAACTGAACAACCGTACGATCGTCAAGGTGAAATCCAAAGCCGCGGCCGCGCGATCGGAGCCAATAAACGGTTCAGCTCTTGGCGCGAAAGAAGTTGATTTTGATTACGGATCAAACGACAAACATGGGTTTCACTGGCGGTAAAACTAACTATAAAAGGTGTATCTAAGATCATTTTTTTCCTTCCTTTTTTCCCTCTATTTCTATCTTTGTTCATTGATGCAATTGCCACACTGTTAAACGCGAGCAACTTTTTAACAGAAACACGGTGACAAACTGACCTTCATCGGAATGCTTTGTGCAACGAACGATGGTGGAGAAGAGATCGTGATGATCATTCTCAAGATGGAGATCAATTTCTCTATTCATCTCTACTGAATGGACTTGCTTCTGGACTTTTATCAATGGCCATTTCTTGTGATTGTTCATAAATAGCACACACTTGGTCAATGGCCGCGATCACGTTTGTGCTCTGTTAAATTTCTGAACGACAAACGTTTCCAGGTGGTGATCACACTGACTTGACGATGGTCAACAACTTTCTTCGACGTGTGTTATTTCTTGAATGACTTCATTAACACAAACACTTTTTACAATATCCGTAAAGTGGTTTAGGGTATAATTTTCGCCAATTTATTATTAAATTATTAGCAACAAATTGATCATTTCATGGAATCCCCATTTGCAAAAAAGAGGAAATTTTTTTCATTTAAATAAGATGAAAAAAATGCTGAAGAACGGTCTGACTTCGTAATTTCTTCCAACTAACAAATTTCTCTCGATCAAACTGGAATTGGAATTAGGCAAAGAAGATGTAAGCAGAGGCAAAGTACTTCTTGTTCTTGTCGATCATCGTGATCACGCACTCGAGTATCGTTGTAAAATAAAATTAATAAATAAATAAAAATACTTTAGCGTATCGCTTTGTAAACAGAATCACTTTCGAAATGAGTAAGTGGACTTTGTGGACTGAAATCTTTTCTTACTGGAAATGACTAGTAATAATTTCAACTCGTTCCAGACTTATCATCACGAGTCCTTTCACTTCTTTGACACACTTTCCAGATGCATCACGAGTTCGCACACAGCACTAACAGGGTTAAATCAAAATTTTTTGGAGCCAATATCCGGTCCGGCCCAATGAATTAATTTGATTAGAAAAGAAAGAGAGAGAAAGAGGCTGTCCGATCGGGTTAACCTATTTATTTTCTGTTTTTTTCGTTGCTGTTATCGATTTCTATCCGAGAGAGCATGATTCAATATTATTGGAGGTATTCACGAAGACATTGCTTATTGAAAGGTATAAATTGGTAATTAAGTATTTGTGTGATTATGACTCTTAATTGAACTGAGCCAAGATCTAACAAGTGATAATATTAATCAATAATTTTCACTTTTCCATGCACAACTCTTGCAAAAAATTGCACTGCACAAACTCACTCAAAGAATTGATTTCGATTCGCGCAACAAAGTTACGATTAGGCACGAGTACCAGGCTCTAAATCTCCTCTCCACTTCTGTTTGACGAAACGATCACCACGACGGTTAAAGAAACTCTAACTAGCTGTGGCTTTGGTCGGAATTAACCACCGCGAACCAAGTGAAAGAAGTCGTTATACCACTGATGTTGGTGTGTTGAGGCAGGCTAGGCAGTGAGTCTGCAAGAAGTGTGAAAGAGAGCGAGGACAAACGACCCAGACTAATTGAATTAATGTGGAATATCATAATTCCGATTCGAATATTTGTTTGTAAGTCAATGTGTTTTTCAATCACTCCATTCAAGTGTGTTTAATGTTTACCCCTTTCAATGTTATTAGTTATTTTAGTCATTATTGAGAGGCAAAGTTTCATTTCGCGAGACTCCACAAAATACCTATTGGAGCCATTGTTGACCCGTACTCATGAGATAATCCATATATCTCCCAATTTCGATTAAAACCTATTAATCAATTAGCAGATTAAGCACTTGATTTTTCGATTATGGTTCAATTGCACCATAAAACAATCAAAAGATCTATTAATTCGTTGATACTCTCGCCCTTATAGTTGAAATCCCCTTAAAATATAAGATATAAGATTTCTTCCGAATTACAAAACAATTGCTCATCAAATCACATATCTAAATAATCTATTATTTGAAATAATAAAATATATTAAAATTACACCTGGTTTCAGTTTTCAATTTGAATCAATAATTTCAACAATTTACATATTTGAAAACAAAATACGGTATCCAGTTGTAATAAAAGCGCACCTTCATTTTAAGCTTTAACATTTGAATTAATGAAGTAAGGTGCATTTCATAGATAAGATAACTATTGCATGAACTTAACCATTTAACAGATAAGCCACTAATGTAGTGTGTGTTCAAGTTTTAAATTGTAATTGTATAGTAAATAATATTGACAGCTATCCCTATTTTATTACTGTTTAAACATACTATACAGCGTGAGTTAGCTCTATAAACGCACCCACGATTGCTTTATCTCTGGAACCAGATGTCGGAGAAACTTCAAATTTACACACAATATTACTCTTGACAACTCACGATTGTATGACATTGTGATCCAATTTTTCGGAATTCTTGAAATATTTCGGAATGTCTAACTACCCCTATAAATAAATTATTTAACAAATACTCCATAGTGGGGATAAAGAAGTGCGCTGACCAATGAAACAATTGTTTTTTTCCTTTTTTCCTTTTTTCGAAATTTCGCGAAACCTATCAAAGTATTAAATTTTCAATAAACGTGGGTGCGTTTATAGAGCTAACACGTCCTGTATAAATTAATTTATCTACATAAATAAAATACGAGAGAGGGTCAATATTGCTAAAGGAATATTTATTTAATTAGAACATTCTTTAGACCCTTACTGTTAAAATTTTATCCAAATCGGACTCGTAGTTTTGTTTAAAAGCGACCGTTTGGGAAGCATTTTGAAAAATGAAGTAAGAGCAATATCGTTCGTTGACTCGATCCTTGATTTTGGAAGAGAAATCACTGAACAAAATCAAAGACTATGGATTCTGTTTAGAATCATTCTCATCATTCGATGGCGGTCGTCAAAATTGATATCACAAGTATCATCGTGGTAATATGTCGGATTTGTTGAATCTAGTCCTTGTGCCTCGAAAACACTCTCACAGAGGGATAAGTGAAAAAGGCTAAGTATTCGTAGACCCGAGATTAAAAGTGCTCCAGATAGCTAATATAGATAATAGGCATCTAAAGACACAGCATAGTTCTTATCCTGGTAAAGTATTGGAAAAAAGCCATCTATTCGCGCAAACCGTGCCGCAATTCCTCACTGTTACAACAAAAACATAGTGAGATTAATTTATAGCTATGTTTGACGAAGTTTAATCACAATCAAAATGGCTAATTTCATCGTTTCGAGATTGTTGATAAACCATTTCTTCTGATACCTATTAAAGTGTTGAACAGTTCAATAGTGTGTTCATAACCATAGAAATATTGCCTAATCGCATGAAAAAGAGATTGATACAATTTCAGGACATTCGAAAGGTATGATCTGAGTCGATAAAGTCTGCCTTGCTATAATTTGTCCTTTTTATTTTGGCCTTAAAATAATAACACGTTGATCAATTGAAGTTAGTTTTTCAATTTAAGTTCATTAGTTAAATATAGTTATTGTTTTTTGCATAAAAAAATAAATTTTATTGTAATCGCCGAAGTTATGAGGTATTACTCCCATAGAGAATAATTTAAAACGGACTGACATTTAATCAACTCTAGTTTCTAAAATTTTAAGAATTTTCAAAAATGTTTTTAAAACCTATAAGCCTATTTATCTATCATCAAAAGTTGTAAGTTTAAAATATTTAACTTTATATTTACTGAAATTAAAATGACTTAAGAAAAACGGAGTATTTGAGAAAATTTTACATTTTTTGTTTTGAGATATAAGTTCCTAAAATATTGTATAAAATATATATTCTTTTATATTTTTAAGGTAAACGTGATTATATTTTATGAATAAACTAAAAATATTGAGTCAAGAAATAATTCTTGTTATAAATGTATTCATTCCATTTTACCGTTTTAAAAAATCTAAATTTGTGAACAAGACATCTATTATTCCCCTCAAAACTTCATTATTATTTCTAAATTAACTAAGTTTTTTTGTTTTATGTTTTAAAGAAACTACTCGTTTAAATTAATTAATTTAAACATCTAGAAAAGGTCTAATACGTTTTTGACATATCATTAAAGTTTTAAATACGACCTAATTTTTGGTAAGCGATTTGTCTCACAACTAATATCCATTATTTTTTGTCTCAACATACATGTTTACGTGTATATTTTAGTATAACTTACTAATTTGAAGTATACTTATTACATATTGACTAAAGTTGTAATGAATATATTTAAAATATAAAGCTTATTGACTGTTTATGCAGAGAAAATGAGCATTGGCGTAGCTAGAAGTTTTTTCTGGAGGGGGCCTGTGCCCCAAAAAATTTTTTTCTGGGGGGGGCCTGAGTCCCAAAAATTGGTAATATCTTTCAATTTCAAAGATTTATAGTGTAAAAGCCAAAATCCTGGGGGGGGCACCAGACTATTCTGGGGGGGGCACGGCCCTCGAGGCCCACCCCTTGCTACGCCTATGAAAATGAGATTTTTTTATGAAAATTTCATTATTTTTGTCCTCAAAGTTTAATGTGACTTTTTATTGTTTTGTCAAAATTTAAAAAAAATTAACGTTATAATTTTCATATCGGTAAATTTAGAATAAATTATAAATCTAATGAACTATAATACAACAAAATACAATAAAAAATAAAAGGGCTTTTCAAAAATTCAAAGTGGACAAATTATAACAAGACACACTACCTAAAATAGGTTAAAAGGATAAAAGGGGATTATGTTGAAGTTTTGGACAGAACTTATAGCTTGTTTATCAGAACTTTAGAAAATTAATTTGTGTTTTTTATTTTATACCGGTTGAAAAAATTAGATTAACAAATAAAAAAATTACCAAAAAACATTCTCCTTTTACCTGTTTCCAAAGACTTATAGCGTGTGCACAACGAAAAGTCATAAATTTTAGTGCTTGGGTAC